>JANZYN010000230.1:0-12174 GCA_025583755.1 Cordyceps tenuipes
AAAAAAAAAAAAAAAGCGTGGCGACCGGGAGCGGGAGGGACAAGGAAGGGGGGGGAAAAACCACGCGCTCCTGAACCTGAAGTTCTTGGCCACCGCGTCCAGACCGACCAGAGGGGCGAGTCTGGATGTGGCTTAGAATAACGCGATGTTATTAAAGACAGGGGGGGAAACCCAGTTGTCTTGAGAAATCATTCATCATGTACGAGAAAATGGCAAACGAGAGAAGCGGAATAGAACCTTCTTTTAGTGGGGTAGGGCCTCGAAAGGATGGCCGGCTTTTATGTATTGTTTATTATTAATTATTTGCGTGATGATTGATGCCCCCCTTCTCAACAAAGTGGCTGCTAGGGCAGCTTCACTGCTTGTTCTAGCCCTATTCTCTTCCATTGCCGCTTATTAACTCGATACAAACGATAAATTGGCCAAACTTGGTCATTCCATTCCCGGGGTTGTACAAGTCTTAGATTGGCTGAGCGAGTCAAGACCTGGGGACTTGTGCAACTTGGTGGCGTTGCGTTGCCCATCCCTCAAGTGACTTGGGTATATGCAATTATCCAGGCTCCAAGCGTCACTGGTTATTTTCGGTGTGTCTACCCTGGATTTTGACAGCAGCCCCCCTCTCATGCCCCCCCCCCCCCCGCCCCTCCACAGCCTTGCGCCGCCTTCCTTCCGCGGGATGCACAGATTAATTCGTCCTGCAATGGATCATGTACATACTTGGACATATGTACGCAGTCGCCAGGCTGCAGTGATGATCCATGGCCGGGATTGCCCACCTCGGGCACTTTTTCTAACGGGCTGTCTCCATTATTCATTCGTCGATGCTTTTGCCCAGTTATCATAGGGCAGCACAAACAGCAAGCAAGTCTTTTTGATCCTACAAGGGTCTCGGAAATTTTTCTGTTTCCCAGTCTATAATTTTATCCACTGTTGTCGTCGTTGTCGTCGTCGTCGGCTTGACTACCTGAACTCTAACTATGTTTTAGTTCACTCTAGCGAACACCATCATCCAAAACGATGGGCGTGGCCGTTGCTGGTGCCTTTTTAGGCATCCATGGTTACTATCGTGTCAAACGGCGACTGCTCTATCTGCAGTAGGTATCTTTACATACACGTCATAATAGAGTACTAGGCAGTCTTGACTTTGGGTAGATGTGAGACTTTTTAGACGCTGTCTGTCATAGTACACTAGCACAGTGATGCACTGATGTGCCTTCTCCTGACTGATTTCCGCCCCCAAAACCTTGGATGGGGAGGGGGGTGGGATGCAGGCGCAACGGCAGTCCAGCTATCGTTGGGGGTGGCCTTGGTCGTGTGCTTGCCATTAGGAATTAGTGCAATGCTAACTTACGTGCTCCCCTTCGCCTATTCCTTGTTCCATGTTGCTGTGCAATATCGCCAGCGTTGATATTGTTGGGTGCTTCGGGGCCTTGTTTCGTTTCGTTGACAGGTAGCACCTTGTTCCTCCTGGTATGGAGTAAAAGCCTCCAACCCCAATAATAACCGCCGTCGTACGCCTACACCTAGTTACACCCACACCCTTGATTCCCGTGCTCCCCACACTCTGGGCTCAAAATTGCCTCCGTCCAGACAGGTGATTACGGAGCTCCAGTAGGAATAATTACCTACTAGGTAGCACGGTTATCCCGTGCGTTACCAGGCAGGCACTGAATGGCCGCCTGTCCTACTACCTACGTGCATGCATGCATGCATAAGGCCGGCCACCCGCCCACGCACAACTCCTCCAAGTACCGGGCGCTAGGCCAAAAGCTCCAACCCTGCTGTCGGCCAAACGGCGTGGGAACAAAACACAAACCACCTCTCTTGACTACTTTGGGACGGCTGGATTTTGCGTCTACTTTTTTATTATTTGGTCGTGTTAGCTCAATTCAAGTTCTGCCTACGTGCCTGGCTGCCGACGTGCCTGCCGGGACCAACGGCCGCGTAGTCTCGTTTCGCCTCGCCTCGCCTCGCCTCGCCTCGCCGTTTGTCGTTCGTGCCTTCCTTGTCCTGTCTCTCGCTACATGACGTCGTCCCCTCCCCTCCCCCGTCCGGTCCGTCGTCTGAATCCAACAAGCACCGACTCTGTATTCCCAATACCGGGGGCTGTCCGTGTCGCACGCGCGCGTACATTGCCAACTACCTACGTAACTGCTATTCTCGCCAAATTCCCTCCTTCCCGCTCAGGCCAAGTCCAGGTTAGACCAGGTCAGCCGACCTGGTAGAACCACAAGAACCACCAGAGTCGCAGCTAGCCAGCCAGGGCTTGGCTGGGGTCTCCCGTCTCACACAAACTCAACCTCGTCAGTCAATCAGTCCGGATCGTCGCCCTGTCTACTGCAGTGCTGGGACTGGAACTTCCACTGCTACCGCTGTCTCTGCCTCTGCTACTACTACGACTACTAAATATCACCTCAATCAGTATTCTGCCGCCGGAGCCGAAAGCAAGAGACAAGGAAGCTCTCGACGTTGTATTTCGTCGTCAAAAAGCCCGCTTTGCTCCCAGCCGAGGCCACAGCAAGGCGCATACCAGTAATTATAACTTGTCCATTCATCTCACCATGGTACGTACGTTCAAGACACTGTCTCACGCGATTCCATCTCCTCTCTTTCCTCGCCTGGCCTGGCCTCGCCCGGCCTCTCCGCTATACTATTGCCCTGACGTTGATGGCCCCCAATCCGCCGACGCCCAGCATCTACCCTGCTATACCACACAGTACCATAACATGTCCCTTCCTTCTTATCCAGGTTGTCTCCATGCCAGCGCTTCTTGATGCTGGGCGGTTGTGGGGGGTCTCGTCAACCTACTCTCCAAATCAACGTGGCCAGGCCGCCGCATCAGTCGGCCAGCCCGTGGCCGCAGGCCCTCAAGACAGACAGACAGACAGACAGACAGGCCGGCAGAAAGACGGATAGAAAGACCTAAACCGCTGGCCACAGGAGACCAGACCGGCCAGCCTTGACCCAGATGTGCGGCTTCAGAGCCAAGCTGATCAAGCATAACAACAACAAAAACGAAGACCAAACACGCATACGCATACGCATACACACAGTACAACAAGTATTCACACAGACACACAGACACACATACACACACACACACATACATACGTACACATATACACATATACACGACTACACACACATACACGACTACACACCCATATACGACTACACACCCATATACGACTACACACACGCACCCGCACACACACATACATGCAGAGAGGGACACGTCCATCCATCCATCCATTCACATGCGCCATGGCTCCACGATCACGAGCCGTCTTGGGCAACCTACCATGCCTAAAACTGCGTCTCAAGTACCCAGGTAGGCAGGTAGTACTTGGATTGCCCAAGTCGGGTCTACTCTTGGATTCCTGTGCTGACCAGCCAAGGCCGGATATAGCCCTGTTCTGGCCTGCCTGCCTGACAGCATTGACACCTCTCACGCCATGCATTGTTACTCGCTGCCTGTCTTTCCAGCCGCCCATCCATCTCATATCCATCAATAAGTACGACAGGAACCACACACACACACACACACGCCACCACTTCCAACAGCATCCGTAACCCTGTACATCTGTCTGGTCTGTCTGGTCTGTCTGGTCTGTCTGGTCTGTACATTGTCTGTCTGTACATCTGTCTGTCTGTCTGTCTGTCTGTCTGTCCGCTTGTCTAGATTGGATTCGAGGCCAGATATCATACCCCTCCCCCCCCCCCCCCCCTGTCCACCTCCCAATCTTCCCATCTTCCCACCGACGCCAGGCCAGCTTGCTTTTGGTACTTCTTGTTAGCGCCGCTTGATGCAGTCTCTCTCTCTCTGGACGTTGTCGTTACTTGTCTCTAGCCTTGCTCATTAGTTGCTCACTACTGAGAGAGATATAGACAGAATAAAAAAGCAGGAAAAACAAAACAAAACAAACGAAGGCGTGGTCAAGTATTAAGACTGCATCCTAACCCCCATTACCTCTCTCTCTGTCTTTTCCTTCCTTCTTTCTTTGGCCAATCTCATCTCGGTCATCTTGTCTGGCCTTGTCTTGTCTTACCCGCCTTCCCTACTCAACTCTGCAACTCGTACCTGCTCTTACCTTGTGTTAACATCAAACCACGTCACACCGCACCAGCTTCATGACATGACATTTGCCGCTTCGTTTATTCTTGTCCCTCGTCTTGGCTCTTGACGTCACTTGATCTGCAGTCTCTGCAGTCTTGTTTCAGTACGGGGCTTGCTGGCTCCTCCTACATGCATTTGTGCTCATCACACTTGGCATTGTATCCGTGACTCGCCTTGCCGTCAACTTTCCTGCACAGTCCACGTTCACGTCTACATCCAAGTCTACTACACCTCTCACACGCTTCTGTCATTCAGCAAGCATATCGACAAAAGTCGCCACCACTCACTGAATGTGCTCGAATCGAACCAGCCAATAGCAAGACTATTATATCTCGCCACCTGACAACTCTCCTTGTCAACAATAGCTACCGTCGTCTCACCAGCCGCCTGTGCTATAGCCCTGGACTGTCGCTGGTGGCCTGGCTGGTGTGTCACCAAGACTCAGACGACTACTGCTCACCCGCGTAACGCCCTTCTCGCTGTGTCCGTCGACACTTGATTTGGAGAGGTATCAGCTTCAGGTTACCTCGTCCCCGGTAGCACGTCAAGCACCAAGCTTTCGGGCGGCAGAAGTAGCCCCGTGGCGACTACTTAAGGAGGCTCTTGTCCTTGTTGTTGACCATCAGCAGCAGCAACATCCCACCCTTCTCCTTCGACTTACTCTTCAACTTGACCATCAACGCAGTCACCGCCATCACCATCACCATCACCATCACCATCACCATCACCATCTCCGTCCAGTCCCTCGCGGCACCTCGGACTAGGCAACGAAAGAAAGAAAGTGGGTGGATGCATATGCAGTGCAGTGCAGCAGCCCAACTTGTCAACTCCGAAAATCTCCACCGCCACATTGCCCCAGGGCCCCCAGGACTCTTCTGTAAGTACTCTAATAGTGGCGTCTGATGAGTTTAATTCAGCCCATCCTCATTACTGCCTGTCTTTGCCGTCTTCTCCTGCCCTTTTGTCCTCATTGGCCCACTGCTACTTCCCGCGCGTCTCAACTGCTCTTCTGGATTCCCAAACTCTCATCTGTTCTCCCTCTTACCCTCACTCTCACTCTCACCATGCACCGATTATCCTCTTGACCTACCTTTCCACACCGAGCTGATCCATACCCTTGCCTGACCCTCACTCATATACTTCTCCTTCCGATATCTCTCTCAACACTATTCCCTCCCAGCCCTCCGACCGCAGGCTCCGTCTAGTCTACGGCCGCCCCTTCCATTTGATGCAGTCAAGACTCTCCGGTCTCACTCTACATGGTGATTCTGCCGCAGTCCCTTTGCCGTCATAGTGTTGCCACTGTTCCTCACTTTGCAGAGCAGATGCTTTCTGAGGCGTCTCCAGCACACTTTCCCTCCACGGTCAGGCCGGTAACATCTCCTTCTTCTATTATCTCAAAGAGAGAAGGTATGGTTCGACCGGCTACGTGCCTAATTCCTGGGTCATTACAGTCTTGACTCCTCCCAAAGGCTTCGTCTTTCATTGGCTTTGGGGGTGGGTGATACCTTCATCGTAACAACTTTTACAACTCTTGTCGCTGCTCTGATTAGGACTCTATTCCGACTGCCTGATTGATACTAATTTTTTGTGGCAGCGCACGTTCTGATCATTGCCAGCCAGTCTATTTCATTCTTGTTGAGAGATATACTTGCCGAGAAACCATCAATCAATCACCATGTCACAAGAAAGCCGGTTAGTTCCATGTCTATTGCATTTCCGATTATCGAAAACGCCTCAAGTCTAACTGACCTGCAGACACGTGTCCAGAATTGCGCCGCAATCTACGTCTGCTGAGCAGGAAGATTCAACTCTGATATCAACAGAGATTGTCAACAAATACGGGCTATGGTATGGAACTAACGAGCCCAGAACTTACAAACAGCCCATCGACGCGGTATGAAAAGATGAACCCACTCGTGCAGCAGCGTTGCATGCATCTAATTCTCAAACCATAGGAAGAAAGGGCTCGCCAGGACCAGTTCCACAAGATTCACAAGTTAGCCCACGGCGGAAGACTGTGTTCATTCGACATTGCGACAATGCCACAAAACGTCCGAGTGATGGATGCCGCCGGTGGAACCTCTATCTGGTCCATTGAGCTGTCGGATATGTATGCATCAGCGTGATGAGACTCGCTTCTAGTACTGACATTTGCGTGTAGGCTCTTCCAGGCCGGCATCACGAATGCACTACTCGAGTCCTTCGATTCCAACAGAATCCAGCCACCAATGTATGCCAGAAATTTCCGGTCACTCATGCCCTTCTTCGGTCAGCTAACTCGATGCTAGTAAGCCCCCCAATCTAGCAATGACAACGGCCGATATCCAAGGATCCTGGCAGACTCAACTCACATGGTGTGATTTGATACACATGAGATTGATTTTTGGCGCAGTCCGTGACACTTTATGGGACGAGATCTATCAGAAAGCATTTCGGTAGGCTCTGCCTTGTCCAATGGTAAAGCTGGCGCTGGAGAGGCTGACTTGAATAGGCACCTGGCCCCTGGCGGCTTTATTGAACAGGTTGAAATTGACTGGCAGCCGGTACTGGAAGGTCCTGGCCGCGCGCAAGACTTTATGGAATTCACCAACAATTTGCTCACCGCCATGGACGAGTATCATCAAAGCGCGAGAGTGAACTGTGCCGATGTGGAGGCCAAGCTGCGGGAAGCTGGCTTCGTCGAGATCCGCAGGGAAACCGTCAAGATCTACCTTCATCCTGCGAATCCCTCCTCTGTAGTAAAAACTGTGGAGGATTGGTTCAACCAATGGATGACTAACGGATTGCATGCCCGGAGCATGATGCCCTTGATCGAGAAGCTAGGGTTTACGATGGACCAAGTCCTGACGCTTTGCAAAAAGGCAGAAGCGGATTGCCTCAAGCTAGCAAACTGCATGTTTTTCTACATGTAAGTGATATTATCGGTTGGCGATATGTAATGGTCGAGTGAAAGACTAATCGCCGCTCGGCATTGACAGGCACACCTGGACGGCAAGAAAGCCAGGGGACAGCCCAAGGCTAACAAGGCTACCACCTTCCGATCCTAACCCCAGAGACGCTGCTATGCCTGCAGTGTGCTTTTGATACATGGAGTCAAAGCTACAGGGCGCTTGGCTGCGGCGAACTGGGAGATGACTCACCTTGGCATCACGGGGCAGAAATTTTTAGGGGAAGGGCGGCTAGGTGACACGCCTTTCTTTGCCTAGACGCAGCGAGATGGAGATGACGGGCATTCTTTACTTTCTTGGTAGCCTCATTTTTAATACACTTTGTTTTTAAGGCTGTGGGAGAGGGCTCAAATATCGACGTGTCTTGCTCCCTCAGCCTTGCTTTATAGAACATCAAATCACATCACACCATGGCGAGACGAGTTGTGAAAGTGACTGGATCTGCAGTGCCAGAGAGCTAGTTGGCTGCAGAGAGAACAGATGGCACAATGCTTGCTGCCCATGAATCAGGGAATGGATTGCTTTTGTGGATGCGACGCCGTGGCCATTCTTGTTGGTTGTCGAGGATGTAGGTCGCTGCATGGGCAGCCTGTCATTGGCTGTACCAGACTGTCGGGTCGGCCCCATGGGGCTCGTCATAGAGGACAGCACCTGAGCCCCGTCATGGGGTTGTGCTGCGAAGATGGTTAGTTGACGATGAGATTTGCTGTGAGCATGGAATGTTCAGCAAAACCCCCCCCCGTCCGAGGAAGTAAGACGAAGCTGTACCGGCGGATGACCTTGACCGAGTGTGAGGGGGGCGGGGAAGGACGAGGAAGGGAGAACGAGGACAAAGAGACGCGAGACGGCCTTGCTGATGAGGCTGCGGTGCGGAGAGGGAGATGTGGAGGTATGAGTGCTGAACAGCGTGTGTAGATGATGGACAGAGTGGGTTGGATGAGATGAGGAGGAGGTAGTTGAGGACTTGGATGAGTCTGGACTGTGTCAGTCTGGGGAAGGACGGATGGGAGAAAGGGGGGGGATTTGATTTGATTTTCTGCACGTGCTGGTTCGGTCTGGGGACGTTTCGAGGGTCACGGGCGATGAAGAGCAGGGTGATGGACTCGGAGATGTAGATGTGCGCCCCGGGGGCTTGATGAATGTTGAGGTGCTGGAGGAGGGGAGATCTGGAGGGAAGGGAGGGAGTTTGGCAATAACTAGAGGGGGGAGGCTCGGTGAACAAGGTCGAAGGTCCCCCGGGCGCGAAAAATTAAAACAAAAACAACAAAAAATGTCCTCAGGAGGGTAAATGCGATTTGGTAGGGCGGCATGTATATGGCTTTTGAACAAGTACGGCGTCTACCGACCATTCTACAACCGGAAACCTGCACAACGTTGCTGCGAGTTCACGGCAAAAAAGCACACCCTTTTTTCTCTCTCTCAAGTTTTGTGGTATTCGGTAGCCGTATCCCAGACTCTATGTCGATTCGTTGCCTGTTGCTTCTGCGCCGAGGTTTTGGGCTTTCCAGCTATGCCGTCTGATGTACAATGAGGTTTCTTGTGATACAAAGGAAAAGTAAGCGGTAAAAAAGAAAAAGAAAAGAGAGACAGGAAAGCCCTGGAAAGGCCGGCGGCTCAAGGGAATGAGTCCCCCTTGCCGCGAACCTCTCCTCTATCCGGGGTTTCCCGCCAACAACAAAGTCGTCCTGTCCGTCCATCCATCCACATGCCCCCGTTCCAACAGCCTTTTTTTCCGGGTTTATTCTTTGCAAACTGTGCTCCGATCCAAACACGGCAACCCCCCAAATTACTTGATTACAAAAGAGCAAGGAAGCAAAAAAGCTACCAATCTTGCCATGGACAGGCCAGCCACGAGCCCTTCTCTTCAGCGCTCCGGAGTTGGTCATTGCCGTCCAGGGCTGCCCTGGGCGGGGGTGTGTGTGTGTGCTCGTCCGCAGTCTTGATTTCTTCGCTGTTTTTTTTTAGTGGTGGGCGGCGACCTCGCCGTGGTAGCCGACGAGCTTGAAGCGGCCGACCATCTCGCCGACGGTGAAGAAGCCGAGGCACTCGGCAAGGACGACGCCGCCGGCGACGAGCTGGGGGGCGCCGAGGCCGCGGACCTGCTGGAGGATGCTCTGGGGCGAGACGGAGCGGGTGCGCAGCCGCGTCCAGAGGTTCTGGTAGGTGGTCTGGAAGGTGGCCATGGAGCTGGAGGGGGGAGTTTCGGGTTAGCAACCTCCCATCATCGTCCTTACCAAGGGAAACGCAGAAAAGACTTACGGAGGAGCCATCTTTTGGCCGTGGAAGACGAGCTTGGACAGCTCAAGGCCAACCTTGCCGTAGTAGGTGACGAACGGGGTCTGGGCTGTGGTGAGGAGGATGGTTAGCTTGGGGGGGGGTTGGGGTTTAATCTGAGGGGGGACAGGAGACTGATTTCGCTGAAAACAAAAGACCGATTGACGGCCGCGGTAATAAAAAAGCTTTGCACGGAAAGACAACGGAGGAACGCACCCTGGACGAAGCCAATGAGGCGGCCGGTGCGGCCGCCAATCTTGCCGAGCGCGTTGCCGACACCGCGGGCAGCGCCGGCGATGGCGGGCCCGGCGGCGCTGGTCACCTTGGACAGGCCCTGCTGGGCCTTGGACGCGGCGGTGCTCTGGCAGCGGCGGGCGGCGGCGACGCGCACGGGGGCGGCGGAGCGGAGGACGGGACGGGCGAGCGAGGAAGAAGACATGGTTTCCGGTACAATGTTGGTCTGTCGGCAAAGGGAAGAGGGGGGGGGGCGCGCAAAGAGGAGTTCGTTCGAGCGGAGGAAGACGAGGTTGGGTCGAAGAGAAGCGGTGATGGATGGATCCAATTGATGCCGACAGAGGCGCTCGGAGAGGGTGGTGAGATGGGGGGAGGGGGGGCGAAGATGAATTGGTTGGATGGACTTGGCTGGGTGAGGGAGAAAAAAAGAGAAGCTCGGGAAGAGTCGTCGTGGTGCCCCGACCGTTCCTGGATTGGCGGCTGCTGATTGGTCGCTTGGGCTGTGGTGTGGGCTAAGCCTTTTTGGGAATGGGGTGGTGAGCATGTGGGAGAGAGGATTTGGGGAGTTGCTGTTGGAGGGACGAGGCAAGAATGGAAAATTGTGGAAAAAGTAAAGAAAAAAAAAGAAGAGAAGAAGTAAATAATTGGAAGAAATTTGTGCAATGCCACTCTTTTCTGCGAGTTCCCAGAGTCCTCTTTCATTAAAGCACGAGGCCGTAGGTGGCCAGGATGACGTCCACCTCAACCATGCTGACGATATTCGATATTCCAATAAACTCAAATTTATACACATATGCGTCTAATTACATAGCGGGTAAAATTCTTGTATTCTTCTGCATTGGTTCAGTAGCTCTGATGTTAGCTCAAACATAGCCGTCCCTGCGCACCCAGCAGATATTACCAACAAACTGCTTATCCATTAACCGTCGTATTATACTCGTTAGTACAATGAAGTTGATACAGCCCAAGCTTTCTCTTTGCAAGGCCCGATTCGGCCTGCAATCAGATTAACGCATAGATGTGACGATTGCCGACCAAGAAAATACCGTCAAGTCTGCGTCCGGACAAGACGCCCTCGCCTTCGTCACCTCCATCCCCCTTGCAAACAAACCTCACTCCACCGAGCCATCACCTCCATCCTCCAGACTCTGAATCATGACCTTGATGGCGCCGCTCTTGGGGTCCGCCGCCGTCTCAAACGCCTGTACCGCATCCTCCAGAGCAAAGCGATGCGTCACCAGCGGCGCCAAGTCCACCACCCCCTCCCGCAGCACCCGGATCGCGCGCGGCCACGTGTTGCAATACCGATACTGCAGCTGCACATCCACCTCGCGCACCGACGCGCGCATAAACGGAAACGAAATCTCATCCCGCCCCACGCCCACCACAAAGACCTTGCCGCCAAACCGCACCGCCCAGACGGCCGCGGCGACGCTGGCCTCGGCGCCGGTACACTCCATCGCCAGCGCCGGCTCCGTAGCCGCCCCTGCAAACGCCACGTCGACGATGCGCCGGCCCTCCTGCTCCGGCGTGCGGCCGGCGGCCGGGTCGACGAGGTAGGTGGTGACGGCGCGGGGGCAGACGGCGCGCGCAAAGGCGAGGCGGCCGGCGTCCATGTCGGTGATGACGAGCGGGGCGGCGCCGGCGGCGGCGCAGCACAGCAGCGTGACGAGGCCGATGGGCCCGGCGCCGCAGATGAGGACCGGGTCGCCGAGGCGGGGGCCTTGGGCGCGCTGGAGGGCGGCGAGCGCGACGCTGAGGGGCTCGAGCAGCGCGCCCTGCTCCCAGGTGAGGGTGTCGTCGAGGCGGTGGCACCAGGCGGCCGGGTGGTTCACGTACCGCCGGAGGAGGCCGTGGACGGGGGGTGTGGAGAGGAAGGCGACGGCGGGGCAGCCGTTGTAGCGGCCGGTGCGGCAGGGCTCGCAGGCGTGGCAGACGGTGTTGGGCTCGATGGCGACGCGGTCGCCGACGGAGAGGTGGGTGACGGACGGGTGGACGGCGATGACGGAGCCGGCCGACTCGTGGCCGAGGATGTGGTCGTCAGTGACGACCATGGGGCCGATGCAGCCGGCGCGCCAGAAGTGGACGTCGGAGCTGGGGAACGGGGGGACGGGGGTCAGATCAGCAATGCTCTTTCTCGTTGTTCGTGCCTCTTTGGAGAAAAACGTACCCGCAGATGCCGGTGCTGCGAATCGCAATGGTGACTTCGCCTTCGTTGAGGTCGGCGCCGGCCTGGACGCTCTCGGCGCTTGGGCTGGCCTCGGCGAGCCAGAGGTCATGCTGGGGGTTTGTGTAGACGCCGACGTTGGGCTTCAGCTTGGCGGTGCCGCTGGCGGAGGAGGGACTCATGGTGGGCGAAGGGGGGGTCTGGGAAAAGACAATGTCAGGTTTTTGCTGTCGAAGAGGAATGGGCAGAGAGGTTTTGATAAACCAGGCCTGGATGAAGACGAGTTACCTTTTATATCCAGACGGGCCGGCGTCGTGCGGGGGGGGGGGGGGGGGGGGGGGGGGGGGGGGGGGGGGGGGGGGGGGGGGGGGGGGGGGGGGGGGGGGGGGGGGGGGGGGGGGGGGGGGGGGGGGGGGGGGGGGGGGGGGGGG
>JANZYN010000231.1:0-12081 GCA_025583755.1 Cordyceps tenuipes
CCCCTATCAGTCCTTTGGTCCGTAGCCCTGTTTTTTAATGAGGTCAATTTTATTATGTCTTTGGTTCGCGCTAAAAACAGCCTGTGGCTTGCTTATTTCTCTTTTCTAATCCTATTCACCCCTGCCCCGGCCAACTCTCCGTTCGGTAAACGCCGGCCGTTCGGGCAATAAACTCGGCATCCGCTAGAACAAGGCAAAAAAGGAAAGACAAAAACCGGCTTTGATATTTTCTTGAGCGTAATAATAAAGCTTCCCAGTATCCAAATCACTCCTTACGAGAATTGTCTTTGTGAGAGCTTGGGTCGTATGCATTCGTTCGTTTCGCCCGTGTCGCATCATGGCAATCGGAGACATGAACTTATCCGCATCTCAATAGTAGACTCTTCTTTGTTTCCCCTTCGCTTCAGGGTCGTTTCGAATATACCAGTACCCTCATCTGTGTATCGTTGATTCCCCATATCAGCTCCCTGGTCTCCTCCAACCTGCTGTCCGTTCGTTCGCCTCCCGTATCGGACCCGGCATCACCAACTTTTGTAAAGCGTCATTTTCATCGATCGATGCATACACCCGCTCCGGACAAACCCCTCCCATCCCCCATGCTCTTGCCGTCACGCGAAATTGCGCAAACCACCCGCGGTGCCGAACCTTGTCCCCCCCTGATGCCGGACAACCCATACCCATGCATCGTACGCCGGTAATTTGCCACAGAAAGTATCCTGGTTCCTTCCACTTACCGCCTCTTCTCGTTAGCTTTCTGCCAAGGTTCCTTATTAGTCTATACATGTACAAGCGGTACAAAGAAGAAATGACAATGTGGGATTGTTCGCTCCAGCCTCGACTTTGGCGTAAGAGTGATATTACATATTAAACTCGACTTGTATCCGTACATAGACACATCAAGACCCGTATTCAACCAATTCCCACCCACACGATACCCCATTCAACAACTTCAATTCCCATCCAATGTAATATACAAGACAATTTATTCTACCCATCAAAACAACGCCAGAACAAGACAGGACGCTATCCACTCCGTAAAGTCTACCCACGCAGACACATTCATCGTCGCCCAAGTCAAGTTGTCCACCTCAACGCCCATCATCCTCTCCAGCATTTTGCCCTACAGCACCAGCCTGTCCCCTGTCAAAAGGCCCCAACTGCCGCCACAGGAACACTTTCTCTTCTGCGCCACCACGTACGTAACGCCGGGGCGGGTCGGTGATATGTCCTCCATGACCGTCGGGCATCGGACGCACCGCCGCCACGGCGGCCTGCCCTTTTGACCCGGACTGAGCTCCACACGCTTGAATACGTCGTAGAACGGGCCGCCGCCGCCACGCCCGCGCGCCGCCCGTGCTGCCAGGCTTCCCGCGTCGTCCTGCACATCCAGTAACCTGTAGTCGGCAAAGAAGAGCTTCGCCGGGTCTGTCTGCGCGCGGAGGGCCGGTAGGTCCTCGGTGAATAACTTCTTGACTACCAAGCCGAGCGGGGGCGGCACCTGTTTCGACAGAAGCATCATGACCTCCATTTGCGTCTGCGATGTCTTGAGAAGCATGTCCATCTGCTTTCCCTGCGGCGGCGGGTGGCCGTTGTTACTTTGCTTGATCATCGCTGGCAAGTATGTGGCGTAGGCCTGTTTGATGTTGTCGCCCAGCGACTTGATCATCGCCTCAAATGCCGCTGGAGGCACCAGGCTTGCGCTCGTCACCTGCCGCATCCTCTTGTATGCCCGCTGCAGCTGGTCGCTCGGCAGTCGCGCCACCCCAGACCGCTCAGCGTCGGCCGCCTGTTGCCGATAAAACGCCACGGCTCGCTCGCTGATGTTGTCTAGGTGCGCGATCCGACGGCATAGAGCCGACAAGAAGCCGCGCGTCGACGAGGTCAGTAGCATGTGCAGTGCGACGACATTATGCGCCTGCAGATGCTCTACCACCGCCAATGGCTTACCTGTCAAGTTCTTCAAGAAACTTTCGTCGCCCATCAGCTCAAACAGACTATCCACTATCCAAGCAAGCAGGTCCATAGACCACTTAAGCTCTCCAGCCAAAGCTTCAACCACCTCTGCAAGGTTTCGATGAGGGTTAGTGTGTGCATGATGCATTTGAATGGATATATGGAGCGGAAAAAAAAACTTGCCTGGTTCATCCAGCGGCTGCATCTTATCTCGAGCCTGAGGTGGTGGATTACATGCCAGAGTCGTAAGAATAACAATAATGCGTACATTCAAGAAAATGTTCGCAAGCTTGCTCTGGAACGAGCGGGGCGCATTCTCTCCGCAGAACCCAAGGCTGTTCATGATGCTCATGCATGAGTATAGCATGGTATTTCGCATGAGCGTCTCATGGTGTGTTTCTTGTAGATAGTCCACCTGAACCTTGAGTATCCTTATTAACTCTTGGACCCAGTCCTGCGTGAATCTCTTCTTCTGCGCAAGGGGGTGCGCAATCGCCAGTATGTCGTCAAAGTTGCTCTGGGTATTGATACAACCTGCGGCGGCGATGGTGAGACCAGCCAGACTGGCACAGTACACGCTGTCACCATTCGATTCCCCAATGTCGCCGTGCGGGTAGTGCAGCTTGCTCCATTTGAGCTTGCCGTCATCGCCCATCTGAGCCATGGAGCATTGGGTGGGCGAGAAGGCAGCCTGGTAGCAGGGACCGTCTTCGCTGAATGTCCATCCAATCTCCCTCAGATTCATAATTTTCGAATCATTAGCGGTAGTATAAAGTTCATCAAAGGTGAAGCGGTCTCTGTGTTCGACGGATCCGTCTGACATGACCAAGATCAGCGTTTTGCCGTACTGAGCGACTTGCATGCCAACCACGGTTTTGTTGATGGTAATTGGATCTAGTCTTTTCAAGCGTGTCGAGATGGGAATCTCTTGGGCGTTGGAAACGCTGTTGCGACGACTGCCGATCTGCTCAAATGCCGTCAAGATTGACGGTTTATGCTCGGTGCATTCCCAGCGATCTATAACTGTCTGCAGCATCTCGAAGCCGCCGACACCGGTGGAGCGGGCCCGAACGCCAATGATGAGGGGAGCACCAGCGTTGCCGCCGACGCCGATGATGGAAGGCAGGGCTTGCAGGGCCGTAAAGTCAGGTAGTGATGGGTCATCGACCATCTGAAGCCAGTCGATAGTCGCGAGGTGATCCTCGACTAATGAAGGGTTCAGGCGCGCCGTTTGAGAAAGCTGGGTCTTCTCCTGCACTGCACCAGGACCAGCCCACTGTATCTCCAACTTGATGACTTTGAGTTTTCTTGTGGCCGTCGCGAGGGCGATGATGAGGAATTCTGGGAACAATATCAGGAAATACTGTCAAACGACGAGGCGGATCAACAGACTCACTCTTATCAGTAGCCAGCGAAGCATGCGTCACCAAGTCATCCGAAGAACAGACACTCTCCAACTCCATTGTCGTTTCTTCCATCCTGCCATTGTTTTGGCTCCAATACATCTTCAACATGCCGCCCTTGGTGACGCAGAGGAGCGCGCTTTTGGCCGTGTGCGGATGGTGCGGGCCTATTGCGGGAACAAAGGAGCTCTCGTACTGATACAAGGCCGTCGGCTTTGGTGGCTTGGTGGCAGGACCATACAAGGTATTGAAGTTTTTCTTGGGGCGGTTAGATGCGCTTGACCGTGCCATTTGCTTTGCCTGTGCAATCAATCGGCTTACCTGTGATAGGGGCGGCACCGGCAGCCAGTGGCAGCCCACGACAACATTCGTGTCCTCGACGCCATCAGCGTCCCACTTGCGATTCACGTAGGGGCTGTTGAGGGACACGGGAAAGTTCATAATCAGCACGCGTCCGACAGAGTCAAAGACGGCAAGATCGGGCGCCGTGGTCGGGCTCCATTCCAGGTGCACCAGAGGGTTGGCGACAGTGCCCTTGACGAGATCCGTCGTGGTGACATCGCTCAGGCCCCATTCGCCGTTAGACGGCTGGGCGCGAAGCATGCGCAGCTCCAGGCTGAGCCCGTCGGGGCTGATGGATGCGATGTTCCCGGCTCTAGACCACGCGACTGTCCTGCAAAACTTGTCAGCCGGGATGCGCGCGCCTCCAGGCGCAAGGGGGGGACGTACTGGCAACAGCCGCGGGCTCGCAGCTCGTCCAAACGCTGGTGAAGATGACGACCGAGCGGCTTGGGCGGCAGGGACAGGGGCACCTCATCGCCAAAGAGGTCGTCCACTGCGCCGAGGCCGACAGGCATGGATGTGTCCAGCATCATGGGCATCTTTTCGGCCGTCGTCATTTGGCAGCTAGTTGGAAGCTTGAGGGGCGGCTTGCCAGTTCTCCCGCATCCTCTTTCCCCGGTTGATTGTATAGAAATGAGGTTATTCTTGCTTGGAAATGATGCCGAGCCCGATTCTTCGTGCTGAAAATGATGATGAAGATGCGTAATAAAACTCGGCGGCTACGCAGTTGATGAAAGCCTGTGGTCAACTTGTCGATTTCTCGAGTCGTGCCTGCCTTTGCGCCTTGTACTTTGTACTACCAACCACCGGTAAAACCACGGCCAGTCATGACGCCAACTTCACCTACCCCTACCCTGGAGTGAGCGACATTGCTAAAGAAACAGAAATATTGCTATTAAAGGTATGTGCCCTGATTATGGCTTCATTTCATACGAATGGTTTGGATTTTTTATATTTAACCTGTGCGACTCAGCGTGGCGCAATATTGCTGCCGTCCCCCCTATCATCTCACTGAAATCATCACCGATTTGTCCTTTCATGAGAGGTTCGAAAATCAACCCAACTAAAAGTCTAGAAAAACAAAACTTACAGTCATATCATCTCTGATATTTCTAGACTACGGTGGCTCAAAGGCAAGTTTTGCTGTCAGCGGCTCCTGATGATTCCCACCGCAGGCATTGCGCAGTAGATGCACCGCAACATTACCAAGATCCTCCACGATCGTCGTGTCTTCCGTAAATCTCACGTCAAATCCATCCCAGCGTGCCATAAAGTCAAACCCTGGATTAGACTGGGCCTCTTTCCCCCCTCGCTTTTTACACCGCGCCGCCACCGTCTCGGGCGTCATTCTGATCCTCATGCCCATCTCCTCCGGCGTGCTGCTCAGCTGGGCTTCCAGCCACCGCACCACGAGATCCACCACTTCCCAATCCTCGCACATGTCCCAACAGGCCGTCAGACCCCAAGACCAAGATGGCCGGCACTCCCTGCGGTAGCTTCGTGACGGTGATGACCGGCTTGGCGGTGAGGTACGGTGGCGTCGGAGTCTTCTCCCAGGCCATCGGGTAGTGGGTGAAGCACCTCTGGCTCAGTTCCGCGAGCACGTCGTGGGGCGCTTTCCAGGACACGTCCCCAAAGGCACGGGTGACTGCGAGCCCCAGGATCTTTCCGTCTCGCGTGGCGGCTTCCTCGTTTGGATGCTCGACCCGGATCCTGGCCATCTCCGATTCGTTGGACCCGTTTTGATCCTCGGAGAGAGCTTCCGGCCGCCACGAGCCGTCCGGATTCTGCGTCCCGAGAACAGCGCGAGAGTCCCCGGTGCATGGCATGTACAAGGTACTCGTTTCGGGGTCGAACAAGACGAGTAGAGCGCATGACCCAGACATGGCAAGCTGCATGGCCCGAATCTTCTCGACGAGGGTGACGTCTTTGTTTCTCATGCTGTCGACATAAGGGTCGATAATGGCCGCGTCGAGGTCAGTAAAGCACGTTTCGATTGCGTGACAAATCTCTTGACAGGTTCGTGACTCCGGTTCGAGATTGCTCAGTCTGGCTTGCACCTATGTCAAAAGCTCCTTCTGGAGGAACTCGGCTGTCTGTGGTCCATTATGGCCATCGAAAACGGCGACAGCTGCCCATTATCCACCCGGCCATGGAGTAAACGGCTGTGCGTGGTTGAAGAAATCTTCGTATGGAGAATTGCAGGCTAATTGTGCACCGTAAGCTTTCTTGATACCGATACTCTGCAACGAGATCCTGTATGCATGTTCTGACAGGCGGCGTGCCACTTTATCCAGGGACTCTTGTAAGCCCGAGTTCGTTGTGCTGTTTCCTGAAGACAACATATATAGCAATAGATCTTGACATGTTCGATGCAAGGATTTAGGTGAGGAAGGAATCGGTGATGGGGTGATGGTGAGTGGCTGACCTTGCTGTGTAACGTTGGAGCGCGATTTGTTTGTGTAACATTGACAAGTGTAAGCTTGGTTATATAGATAGCTATGTAGCCACGGGTAATGACAGATCGGAAAAGCAATTCCTGAGTGAGGCGGTCTACATTATGACAATTGAGTGGATGATAATCTGCGCCAAGTCGAGCAGATGACCTAGTGTTGGGCTGGGCAATTCAGTGGCGGTGGTGATTTGAGCTGCAATCTCTGTCTCTTCTTACAGAAATGAAGTAGCTGGATGCTAGTTGAGGAAATGCGAATCCTGCTCCAGTACACTATTCCGCTCCTCGCTTCTCTTGGGCCTTTTGCTGTGCGATATCAGGTTGTGCCTCTCCAGCGAGCACAAGAGAAGAGGGAGGAGACAGTCCGTACAAGAACATGCAGCGTTACGACCTCTTTCGGAGCATTTTGTGAATTGATGCCTTGAACGAACCGCTCAAGCCCAAGAGGTATTAAGTCACAAAGTGGTGCTTCCTATCCGTGTGTAACGTAGACGCGGCATGTCATTGTGCAAGGTCACAACAGAATAATAGCTTGGACGACGTCACTGATTAGGTTGCGGCTGCATGGATGAAATTTGGGCATCAAAGGATAGATGCATATAAGAGACTGCCTTTTCCATGACCTCTACGATACCACTCGACTTTCTTTCCCTCTCACACCTCAACCGCTCTCCTCCTCAGCACATCAAAGGCGGAGGTTGACCAAATCTTGCAAGACTTGATTGATACATTAATATTCTCTCTGTTAGTCAATATGACAACTCCGGCTAAGCCCAAAATACCACCACCGCCGGCTACACCGCCGCCACCCGATTCACCACCTCCACCTCCGCCACCTGGGCCACCTCCGTCGTGAGGCGATGGCCACGATAACGCGGGTAAGGCTCCCATGGATACTCCCATCCTCTATTTTATATATCGAGATAAATGCTAAATCATACAAGTCATGCAGGAAGAGGCATAACGCAGTGTGACGAAAGCCCTATCAAGTACACAGTGTTGTTCTGCTGAATGTACATTCTTCTGCAATCATTTGGGGGACCGCAAGAACGCCATCATCATACGCTGATGATCAGCTAGCAAATTCAAATTTGTTTACAATGAAATAACTCGTACTGAGAATGCTCCTGTGAGATAAAAATGGACATCTCCCCATTTGTCAATAGCGAGTAAGTAATAAACCCTTGATGGCCCTGGCGCCTGATCCGCCGTTCTTAATAAAAGCCACGAGGCTGCTGGTCGATTATATGACGAATGGCATTACACGTGCATAAAAGAGATGCATAAACACTTTTCACAAGATCAACGTAGCAGACTATTGGACTCTTTTTAGCACATGTGCCTCTCGCTCCTAGAGACAGCACAGATAGAAGCATACGTGAGATACAACTGGCCTGCCTCGCCTGAGCAAGTTTACTATTATTATCACTTTGCTATATAGCCCCTTGGCAAAGCTCGAGACGGGATACCTGCATGCTATCGAGACACAAGCTGGGGGCAGTGCCGTCCCAAGTGCATGTGTGCATCACTTTCACTTTCGGGTAGACGGTGGCCTGCTGACCGGTGCGGGCATTGTAACACATGGCGTCGATGAGACCACCGATCAGCGGGTACTCATTTACACACCAGATGAAGATGATGCGCCACACCGTTGAGCTGTTGTTGGATGGACCGCCACAGACAGGCAGCGGCGCGCAAAGGACTTGGGAGTAGTGGCCTTTCTGTGTGCTGTATATTGTTTCTCTCATTGACAATAGACAGCAGACAGCAGACTACAAGAACGAATCGCCTCGACGCGCGGCGTTGAGGCGGACAAGAGAGATTCACGTGTCCCGGCGTCTCCGTCGAAAGATTCCAGAACAAACGGAGCACTGAAAGCTTGGCCTTCACTTAATATAACTTTCCAGGGGACGCAGAAAAGTAATTACCCTCAAGGCGTTTGGCAATTGCAGGGACCAGGGGGGGGGGGCAAGCGAGCGGGCGTCATCTCACGGAGAGCAGGGTTGTGTGGACGGCGGTAGATGCTTTCGTGAGGATATAAAGCAATAAACAGAAATGGGTATGAACGGGGACGGAGGATAACATGGATGCAGAACGATTGACCAAGGCCAGCGACGCGGCAACTGGATAATCGAGGACAATTGTCACGTTGATATTAATAGCAACAGATTCATGAATGCAAGACATGATGATCTCATCACCTGCCAACCTCGGAAAAGGCTTGCAATTCTAGGCCCCGCGCGCCCGATTCTCTGCAGTCTTGTATTCATATCACAGACTGCCAACTCTGGCAAGCCCTTTTGGCGCAGGAGAAGGCTGCCTTTTCCGCAAAATATGGTGGTGGCTTGTGCTCTACAGCCTGCCCGCCTGATTGCATCGGGCAAGCCTCCTGCGTGTCGGGGATATAACCTGCATATGCTTTACGCAGGCACAGTGCAGGCTACACATCACATTACTAAATTTTTATCAAGCATGTCTTTCATGGATAAAAGGTCGCCGGAGCGAGGGAGCTGGCGCCGCCGCTGAAACAAGTGCCACCGATGACTGATATGTTGGAGAAGTACATGCGGATAATGCTTCGGCTGAGCAATGTGGCTCTTGTCCCTATTCGCGGACTTGATGGTTATTTAGTCACAAGTCGTAATAAGCCTTGTCCCTCTGCCGGGCAACCGAGGTTGTACCTGGACATGGACATGAATCCCCCCTTTCTCCCCCCCTCTATCTTCCCCAACTGTTGTCCCCGGGTTTGTATCCTCTCTGCCAGGGTCAAGTCAAGTCACCGTGTTCGGCACTCCCACCTGGCAGGGATATGGATGGGGTTGAAAGTTTTTGGGGTTGCAGTCGGTAATTTGATGCTGGCCGGCGTCAATAGGGCTAAATACGTTTTGAGTCTCCTAATACAGAGGGAGTACTGGGGAGGAGACATAGGAATAAATATCCAACTTTGTCCTTCACCTCGACATTCTACTAGTCATCTTCTGTGACCATCTCAAAACCGTAAATTCACTAATAATAAGTAGTTGGCTCTCGGCCATCCGTCTGTATCAGTAATAGTGATATATACTACGGCAATACTCGCTGCTGCGCGTCCTGCTATGATCTAACCAACCTGATTAGTGCGCAATCCCCTGTCTTTGCACATGCGGGTCGACAATATCTTCATGTCGGTACCACTCACTAACCATGTATGCAGACAGATGTGATAACTAGATGTGATGATGTGATGTGAAATCTGAAACGTCCTACGCTACGTACCGTACCGAACATGTCAATGCCGGCGGTACACCGATAATGTATAGTGTACCCAGTCTGTGGCTAAAACGACGGCTCTTGTGCATACACCGAGCTTGTTGAAGAATGGAGCATGGAGAATGGAAAATGGACAAGGCAAGGAAGAGAGGATAGATGGCGTCGACCCGCTGTCCTTTGCCCCTGTTGCTACCTACTGCGTAGCATTGCAATTTACATTGTGCTTCTTAGGAAGGAAGAGGCTTTTTCATGGTGGAAAGCTTAGTAGTGTTGAGCCGAGCCGGGCTGGGTTGAAGCTGGACTCTGTTTCTTTCTCGTCACCAGCGAGGGAAAATCGAACGGCTTCGAGAAGAATTCCATTCCCTGACGAGACAAGCTCATGTTTTCGACCCATGAACCATGAAGGAAACTGGGCGCCCCCCAGGCTGACAGGCAGGGAAGCCACAAATGATGAATGAAAAGCCACAATCTAAGCTCTTGGTATGGAGTCAACAAGGCAAAAGGGGAACTAACTGAGGGGCCAAACCTGCGAGTTTTTGTCAAAATCTCCCTTTCCAATCCCCACCTCAATGAGGCTTCACTATCACTATCCGTATGCTCCACCACAATATATTAACCAGCAAGGAAGAGAAAGGCTATGAATATCCTAGTAGAGGCTGGGTAGCGGCAATTCATTAAATGATTCGCTGATGAGCTTATTATTAGCCTGGTTAGTACTTATCGGGAGTTGGTCATCCCACAAGCTAGCAAGCATCCTAGGTCGTGTTACGTCGGTCCAGGGCCCTGGTAGACTTGACTAGAGAGTAATGAAAACTATTCTTGGCTGCCTTCAATGAGCAAGGGGAAAATGCGACCAGGCTTCGCGGGCAAAGGGTCCATCTTGGTTATAGCTCTGCCGTCTGGATGCGGTTATCGGTTGTCATTGGGGCGATGCTCTGTAATGCATGCATCTTGTAGTCTCTCGTCTCTTCCTGTCCCTCTTCTCCCTCCTTTGACGCATTCCGAGCAAACGAAATCAAGAAGGAAAGCGAAGCCCGATACGGAAACTGTTAAAAAAAAGACATCGTCAAGTACGCCACCCCGCCATCAGCTTCAGTTGAGTTTGCCAGGGGCTCTCCTTGGCGAGCTGCGAGGCCAACGTGGGTGCGTGTTGTACCTGCAGCACTGTGATTGTGATTCAGTGTGCAACAACAACAGCAACCAAAGAAGAAGAAGAAGAAAACGAAACGAAACGAAACGAAACAACAACGGCGGGCAGCTGCGTCAGAGCTGCTCCATTGTGCGACCGCGTTTGCAGTACAAACGGAAACACGCTCGCTCCCACTCTCAGAACCTGGGCCTCCCCAACCTCAACCTCGACCGACCCTGAACAATGGTCGTGCCACTGCCCATCACCTGCATCCAAACGCCACCGCGTCCTTCTCCTGCAGGCAACCGGACGCCCCATCGAGAACCGCACGCGAGAAACCACCATCGAACTCGAGGCGGACGGGCAGACCTGGTCGTGCCCATGGCGCAGACCGAGCGCCGCAATGTCGGAGTTGACAGCTTCGGCACGGCTACCAAACGGGTCGGGACGACGATGACGACGACGACGACTACGATGACGACGAGCGCGAGCGACAGCAATCACAACCACACTGGAGACCGCGGCCGTTGCCAGAACCGGCACTCGCGGCTGCCGTTTCGCCACGTCTCGAGCTCCTCTGACGACGACGGTGGTGCCAGTCACCGACACGGCGGACGCTTCCATCACGGCCTGAAGCTGCTTGACCGTACGGCCCGTACGGCCCGGACGCGCAGACAGTGCAATACCTGCAACGCCGGGGTCAACGATGGAGGCCACAGCAGCTGGCGAGGCCATGGTCATGCCTGGAGCCAGACATCGCAGGGTTCAGGCAGCGGCATCGATGTGTACCTGCCGTCTGACTCGGTCACGTCGTCTCCAGCCATGACCAAGGAGGTATTCGACGCTCTACCACCGACGATACAAAGAAAGGTGAGTTGAAAAAAGCATTGATTGACTGGTTGATAATTTTTCTTTTTACCCCCCCCCCATTGTTTGTCATTGGATGTTCAAGAACGAGGCTATAATTGCTTCTTCTTTTCTTCGTTTGCCACCTGGCGTTCTGATTTGTTGAGTGACGAGGAAGAATGACAAGGCAAGAAGAAGAAAAAAAGCATAAAAAAACGATCTGCAGCTTGTTTCGACCGGCTTCGTGACTGGGCAAGGGCAGGCCTGGCCGGTGAGCCTGGCCGGTGAGCAAACACACAGACACACACCAGTCTTTGCACACTTTGCAGGTCATCATAATCTCGCCATCTCACACTAGTGTGGCCATGATGCAGAGGCCTGGTGGCGCCACACTTCATTTACACAATTGATACAGGTATAATGGGAGGAAAAAAGCAAGCCTGGAAAAGAATGCTGGCTAGTACCGACTTTTTTGTTGTCCGTCGTGTTTCTTTCCGAGCAAGTGCTGGAACAGGAAGCAAATATTTGGTTGGATAGCTGTTTAGGACTCCAAAGTGCCCAACTGCCGAGTGATGGTTGGCAAACACTTTATTCGGCATGTTTCACTCAAGCAGGTACTACCTTGCTGAGAGACATATGCATGGGCAATGGGGAGCCGCTATTGTCTGTGCCCTCCAACAAGCTATTGCATCGGCATGTTGCTCCTC
>JANZYN010000232.1:0-12033 GCA_025583755.1 Cordyceps tenuipes
TATATACTACCTACTTATTCTTAATAGTTATAGCTCTTATTATATAATTAAATTTATAAGAACTTATAAAGATAATAGTATAATTTCCTTTAGAATACTACTATATTTAATATATTTATTATAGCTATTTAATATAGTAATTTTTTAACTATTAAAGTACTAGTATTAAAAGTACTTAGATACTACTCTTTATAATAGTATACTATATATTAGTAAGCTAGAATTTCTTAAATTAATTTAAAAAGCTTATAAAAAGGTATTAATAAAAGTATTAAGGTTTTCTACTTTTAAAAAGACTAGAATTTAGCCCTATAACCTAGCTATTATACTAGTATAGGTTATATAGCTATAAACACTATTACTTTTAGCTATTAACGAATTAAGTAGCTCTTTACCCTTTAATACTCTTTATACTTTATAGTAAGTAAATTCCTTAGTAAAATTAGTATAAAAGGAATTAAAGAATAGTCCTTTTAAAAAAGGGCTATTAAATAAAATAAATAGGCTAATTAAAGGCGTTCTATATTATACTATTATATCTCTTTAACTTTAAAAGGCTATATATAAGGAATTTACCTAGTAATAATAATTCTAGTAAAAGAGGTAAAAAAAGAATTATTATATATAATATAAAGACACCTTTATAACTAATAATATATATAGTATAATATTTAATATAGAGTAGAAAGAAAAAAAAGAGATTATAATAAAGGTTTTATAATACTAGCTTATAGTATAATAGGCGTGTATTAAGGTCTTTAAATAGGCTATAAAAGTTACTAGGGATAGGTAGAAGGTAGGTGTAATAGTGGCTTATCTCTAAGGCATAGTAGAATCTATTTCTTAGATAGTGAGTTAGGTTAAATGTATAAGAGTATAATAAGTAGCGTTATAAGTCACATTAGGAGGTTACTCCTAATAGTAGAACTATTACTTAGATTAATTAGTAGAGATCTATGTGATAAACGGGTAGGGAGGCCTATATGGGCGGCCTGTTGCACACAAAGGAAGCTAGACATAGGAGGGGCAGGAAGCCACTATATAGCTAATGTGAAGATAAGACTAAGGGTCACATGACTAGATTAGGAGGGATTAGACTAATCTAGGAGGACTCGTTAGACGGACTTAATCTAATCTAGGCTAATAGGTTAGGAGGGATTAGTATAATCTAGGAATATAGTAGAGGATAGGATAGGTATATAGGGAAGGGGATCTCTAGTAGATAGCTAGACTAGATCTCTACTAATTAATCTAAGTAATATTCTAAGTATTAGTTTATTAGGAGTAATCTCCTAACGTGACTTATACACTATAATACTACTTACTAGCACTCTTATACATTTTAACCTAACTCTCTACCTAAGAAATAGACCTACTATAGATTAGGAATAAGCTACTATTATATTTTAATTAGTCCTATTTAGTAAGTTACCTTAAAACTATAAGTAGCTAACCTTTATAATGTCTACTACTAGTAGTATAATAACTAACCTAGGCTAAGCTATAGTATAGATAAAGTAGTAGATTAACGCCCTTACTACTTAAGTCTAGACTATATAGAACGCTAATACTAGAACCCTTACGCTTTTAAAGTTTCTTAAACCTAACTCGTTTAATAGAACTAAAGGAGACGTTTAAAACTTCTTAACTTAGGCTAAAGCCTATCTTTATATTAATACTACTATTATTAATCCTACTATAAAGATACTTTATATTAGGAATCTTCTTACTAGTAAGGTAATAGAGTAGTAGGAGCTAACTCTTTAAGACTACCTTAACAATAAAGAACCTAAGGACAAAACTGTATAAATCTTTTAGTAGTATAAACGCTTTAAGGAACTACTCTAAACTACCTTTAGAGATCTAGACGAAATTCGTACTACTACTTATAAACTTAAAGCCCTTAAGTAGACTAGATCTACTTAGCACCTTATAAGGGAATTTAAGCGTATCTTAAACCACCTTATATAGGACGATAATAGTATAATAGAGCTACTCTATAACGCTCTATAAGAGGACGTAAAGGATAAGATTATAAAAGAAGATTAACCTAATACCTTTAATAAATTCGTTAGTAAGATTATTAAGGTTAATAATCGACTCTATACTAGGCGACTTAAACGTAGAGGATAGGGCACTAGAAAACAAAACAACCTACTACTACGTTATTAGCTAAACACTAGTAGGCAGTATAAAGGGTCTATAGCCTATAGAACTTATTTAGGCCTAATAGAACTTAACGCTACTTATAAGGAAAAGGGTAAGACTTATTATAATTATAGAAAGCTAGGACACTTTACGAATAAGTGTAAGGCTCTAAAGAAGTCTTAAAAACCCGTATAAGAACACTAGAAGCTAAATATAGTAAACTAAAAAGACCTATTAACTCGTAATATTAGTATAGTTAATAGTAAGGAATACGTCTTAGATAGTAACTAATTTATAGATTATAATAAAGCCTTATTAGATAAAGACTAGGATTTTAGAACCTAACTAGTACCTAATAAAGAAGAAGAGATATATACATATAACTATCTATACTTCTTAGTATATTATAATAATATATACTTAATCTATAAAACTAATAAAGAAGAATCTAGATAGTATCCTTATAAATCTAGGACCACCTAAATTAACTAACTAAAGCTTAAAGACGCCTTTATCGCTTTAAGCACTATAGACACTAAATAGAAGAAGGTCTTCCTTAAGACACCTTAGGACTATAGTAGTAAGAAGTATATCTTATAGAACTAAGTATAACCTATAAACTTTAAGTCTAAGGATATAGAGTTTATTATAGTTAAAGGTAAAGTAATTACTAACTTAGATATACTAGCTATATCTATTTAAGAGGACTAAAATAGGGAATATAAGGTAGCTAAAGATAAAAACCACCCTAAATATATTATATAACACCTATAACACTACTAACTTATATAGACTATATGTGTACACTATTACTATAAGGATCACCTTATAGATAAGATTAAGTACTAATAGTTTCTTACTCCTAATATTAAACCCTACTATACTAAGGAACTCTAAGGTTAGACGGAGTATAGAAGGGAGGACGACTATATTATATTACGATAAAACGAAGAAACCCGAATTAAGGATAACACCTATACTATCTACGTTAGACCTATACGATAGGAATATAATAGAAACTATATAAGGGAGAATAATTTACTTAGTCTAAATCTAATTAACTTAGAAGGTAGATAACTTAACCGTTACTATAGCTCTAAGATAAGTCTAATAAGTAGACTATATAATAATATATAAGAGGAAGGAAGTTTAGGAAATAATAGCCGTTATTATAACTAAGACTAATACTTTAATAGAGATCTAATCGGTCTATATACTATAGACGTTAGTAGTACTAGTTATCTTATAGTTAATATCCTTATTAATAGAAATAAAACCTAGGTAATAATCGATAATAGAGTATAAGGAAATTATATCTCACTAAAACTCGTTAATAAGTTACGATTACTCTAGAAAAGAAAGAACGAGCCCTACCGACTTACGAATATAGAAGGAGAAGCTATTAAGTACGGCTATAGAGTAGTGGATTAAGAAACTATACAACTTCTTATTTCTATCTAAGGTATAAAACACACTATCTCTTTAGATATTATAGAGATCTTAAAATATAACACTATATTAAGGATACCTTAGTTATAGGCGAGTAATCCTAGAGTTAACTAGAGAATAGGCTAACTTTAGTAGGATACACTAGGATACGATTATAATACGAAGAGTAGCTAAAGAAAGGCACCTTTATTAAATTATAATAGGCCTCTAGGACTATATATAATCGCTAGAGAGCTAAAAGCTAAGACAATAGAGATTCCTAAGGAATACTTAAAGTATAGTAAGCTATTTAGTAAAGAGCTAGAAATAGGACTACTAGAGTATTTACGCTAGGACTATAAGATTAAACTCTAGCCTAGTAAGGAACTAAGGTTCTATAAGATATATCCCTAAAACCCTATATAGGACTAAGTGCTTAAGGAGTATCTAGAGGAAATATTACGAAAGGGATATATACGACTATTAGAGTCCTTAGTAGGATACCTAATCCTATAGGTACTAAAGAAAAATAGAAAACTATAACTATATATCGACTATTAGTAACTAAACGAGATTATAATTAAGAACTAATACCTATTACTACTTATTACTAAAATACATAATAAGGTCTATAAAGCTATATAGTTTATAACACTTAACCTAAAAGGAGCCTATAACCTTATACGGATAAAGGAGGGCTAAGAGTGGATAATAGTATTTAGAACCACTAGAGGACACTATAAGTATCTAGTAATGCCTTTTAGGCTAACTAATGTACTAATAACGTTTTAAATAATAATCGATAATATCCTATAGAAATAGCTAGGAATCTTTATAGTTATCTACCTTAACGATATCCTTATCTATTTAAACACACTAGAGGAATATAAGTAATACATCTATAAGGTACTATAAACGCTATAAGACAATAACCTCCTAGTAGAGGTAAAGAAATACTAGTTCTACTAGAAGACTATTCACTTCCTAGGATATATACTTATATATAGGGAAGTACGAATAAGCGATAATAAGATTAAAACTATTAAGGAATAACTAATACTAATAACACTAAAAGATATAAGAGTGTTTACTACCTTTATAAACTTCTATTATAAGTTCCTTAGAGGATATAGCGATATAGTATAACCTCTTACTAATCTAATAAAGAAAGAAATTAGCTTTAAGTAGGGAGAATATAAAGCTAAGGCATTCTAAGACATTAAAGACTCGGTTATAAAAGAACCTATATTAAAAGCACCTAATTAGAATAAGCCTTACGAGCTTAAGACTAACGCTTTAGACTACAGCCTAGGCGGGCAGCTTAGTGTGACAAACGGGTAGGGAGGCCTATATAGGCGGCCCGTTGCACATAAAGGAAGCTAGATATAGGAGGGGCGGGAAGCTACTGTATAGCTAATACGAAGATAAGACCGAGGGTTATATGACTAGATTAGGAGGGATTAGACTAATCTAGGAGGACTTATTAGACGGACTTAATCTAATCTAGGCTAATAGGTTAGAAGGGATTAGTATAATCTAGGAATATAGTAGAGGATAGGATAGGTATATAGGGAAGGGGATTTCTAATAGATAGCTAGACTAGATCTCTACTAATTAATCTAAGTAATATTCTAAGTATTAGTTTATTAGGAGTAATCTCCTAACGTGACTTATACACTACGACACTACTCACTAGCACTCTTATACATTTCAACCTAACTCTCTACCTAAGAAATAGACCTACTATAGATTAAGAATAAGCCACTATTATATTTTAATTAGTCCTATTTAGTAAGTTACCTTAAAACTATAAGTAGCTAACCTTTATAATATCCACTACTAGTGGTATAATAACTAACCTAGGCTAAGCTATAGTATAGATAAGGCAGTAGATCGACACCCTTACTACTTAAATCTAGACTATATAGAACGCTAACACTAGAACCCTTACACTTCTAAAGTTTCCTAAACCTAACTTATTTAATAGAACTAAAAGAGACGTTTAAAACTTCTTAACTTAGGCTAAAGCCTATCTTTATATTAATACTACTATTATTAATCCTACCGTAAAGATACTTTATATTAGGAATCTTCTTACTAGTAAGGTAATAGAGTAGTAGGAGCTAACTCTTTAAGACTACCTTAATAACAAAGAACCTAAGGATAAAACCGTATAAATCTTTTAGCGGTATAAACGCTTTAAAGAACTACTCTAAACTACCTTTAGAGATCTAGACGAAATTCGTACTACTACTTATAAACTTAAAGCCCTTAAGTAGACTAGATCTACTTAGTACCTTATAAGGGAATTTAAGCGTATCTTAAACCACTTTACGTAGGACGATAATAGTATAATAGAGCTATTCTACGACACTCTATAAGAGGACGTAAAGGATAAGATTATAAAAGAGGATCGACCTAATACCTTTAACGAATTCACTAGTAAGATTATTAAGGTTAATAATTAACTCTATACTAGGCGACTTAAACGTAAAGGATAGGGCACTAGAAAACGAAATAACCTACTACTATATTATTAGCCGAACACTAGTAGGCGATATAGAGGGTCTATAGCCTATAGAGTTCATTTAGGCCTAATAGAACTTAACGCTACTTATAAGGAAAAGGGTAAGACTTATTATAATTATAGAAAGCTAGGACACTTTATAAATAAGTATAAGGCTCTAAAGAAGTCTTAGAAACCTATATAAGAACACTAGAAGCTAAATATAGTAAACTAAGAAGACCTACTAACTTATAATATTAGTATAGTTAATAGTAAGGAATACGTCTTAAATAGTAACTAATTTATAGATTATAATAAAGCCTTATTAGACGAAGACTAGGATTTTAGAACCTAACTAGTACCTAATAAAGAAGAAGAGATATATACATACAACTATCTACACTTCTTAGTATATTAAGACAACGTATACTTAATCTATAAAACTAATAAAGAAGAATCTAGATAGTATCCTTATGAATCTAGGACCACCTAAATTAACTAATTAAAGCTTAAAGACGCCTTTATCGCTTTAAGCACTATAGACATTAAATAGAAGAAGGTCTTCCTTAAGACACCTTAGGACTATAGTAGTAAGAAGTATATCTTATAGAACTAAGCACGACCTACGAACTTTAAGTCTAAGGATATAGAGTTTATTATAGTTAAAGGCGAAGTAATTACTGACTTAGATATACTAGCCACATCTATTTAAGAGGACTAAAATAGGGAATATAAGGTAGCTAAAGACGAAAACCACCCTAAACACATTATATAATACTTATAACACTACTAGCTTATATAGACTATATATACGCACTATTACTATAAGGATCACCTTATAGATAAGATTAAGTACTAATAGTTTCCTACTCTTAATATTAAACCCTACTATACTAAGGAACTCTAAGGTTAGATAGAGTGTAAAAAGGAGGACGACTATATTATGTTATAACGAAATAAAGAAACCCGAATTAAGGATAACACCTATACTATCTACGTTAGACCTATACGATAGGAATATAATAGAAACTATATAAGGGAGAATAATTCACTTAGTCTAAATCTAATTAACTTAAAAGGTAGACAACTTAACTATTACTATAGCTCTAAGATAAGTCTAATAAGTAGACTATATAATAATATATAAGAGGAAGGAAGTTTAGGAAACAATAGCTATCGTTATAACTAAGACTAATACTTTAATAGAGATCTAATTAGTCTCTATATACTATAGACGTTAGTAGTACTAGTCATCTTATAGTTAATATCCTTATTAACGGAAATAAAACCTAGGCAATAATCGATAGTAGAGTATAAGGAAATTATATCTTACTAAAACTCGTTAATAAGTTATAATTACCCTAGAAAAGAAAGAATAAGCCCTACTGACTTACGAACGTAGAAGGAGAAGCTATTAAGTACAACTATAGAGTAGTGGATTAAGAAACCACACAACTTCTTATTTCTATCTAAGGTATAAAACACACTATCTCTTTAGATATTATAGAGATCTTAAAACATAACGCTATATTAGGGATACCCTAGTTATAAGCGAGTAATCCTAGAGTTAACTAGAGAATAGGCTAACTTTAATAGGATACACTAGGATGTAATTACAATATAAAGAGCGGCTAAAGAAAGGCACCTTTATTAAATTATAATAGGCCTCTAGGACTATATATAATCACTAGAGAGCTAAAAGCTAAGATAATAGAGATTCCTAAGGAATACTTAAAGTATAGTAAGCTATTTAGTGGAGAGCTAGAGATAGGACTACTAGAGTATTCACACTAGGACTATAAGATTAAACTCTAGCCTAGTAAGGAACTAAGGTTCTATAAGATATATCCCTAGAACCCTATATAGGACTAAGCGCTTAAGGAGTATCTAGAGGAAATGTTACGAAAAGGATATATACGACTATTAGAGTCCCTAGTAGGATACCTAATCCTATAGGTACTAAAGAAAAAACGGAAAACTACGACTATATATCGACTATTAGTAACTAAACGAGATTATAATTAAGAACTAATACCTATTACTACTTATTACTAAAATACGTAATAAGGTCTATAAAGCTATATAGTTTATAATACTTAACCTAAAAGGAGCCTATAACCTTATATAGATAAAGGAGGGCTAAGAGTGGATAATAGTATTTAGAACCACTAAAGGACACTATAAGTATCTAGTAATGCCTTTTAGGCTAACTAACGCACTAATAATGTTTTAAACAATAATCGATAATATCCTATAGAAATAGCTAGGAATCTTTATAGTTATCTACCTTAATAATATCCTTATCTATTTAAACACACTAGAGGAATATAAACAATACGTCTATAAGGTACTATAAACGCTATAAGACAATAACCTCCTAGTAGAGGTAAAGAAATACTAGTTCTACTAAAAGACTATTCACTTCCTAGGATATATACTTACGTATAGGGAAGTACGAATAAGCGACGATAAGGTTAAAACTATTAAGGAATAGCTAACACTAATAATACTAAAAGATATAAGAGTGTTTACTACCTTTATGAACTTCTATTATAAGTTCTTTAGAGGATATAGTGATATAGTATAACCTCTTACTAATCTAATAAAGAAAGAAATTAGCTTTAAGTAAGGAGAATATAAAGCTAAGGCATTTTAAGATATTAAAGACTTAATTATAAAAGAACCTATATTAAAAGCACTTAATTAGGATAAGCCTTACGAGCTTAAGACTAACGCCTTAGACTATAGCCTAGGCGGGTAGCTTAGACAGTAAGACAATAAAGGAAGGTTGCACCTAGTTGTATTCTTCTTATAGAAACTCTATAGACCTAAGCTAAACTATAGGATCTATAATAAGGAGCTTATAGTGATTATTTAGTGTTTTAAAGAATAGAGACACTATCTCGTTAGAGTAAAGTATTAAGTTAAAGTGTACACTAACTATAAGAATCTTATATTGTTCTTAACTATAAAAGATCTAAATAAACAGTAGATTAGATAGTATAAGACCCTTATAGACTATAACTTTAAGATTATATATCGAAAAGGATTAGAAAATAGGCGAGTAGACACACTTAGCCGTAGAGAAGATCTAAAGTTAGAAAAACAAGTAGATAATACACCCTTATTATAAGCCACTAAGGATAGGAACCTTATATTAAGCACTAGAGAAATTAGTATAATATAGTAAGCTAAGCTAGATAAGATATAGATACGATATATTATATTACACGTAAAGAATAATAGCTACCTAGACAATTAGGAAACGAAACTATATATAACTAAGAGTAGGAATAACTACTTATTTAATAAACATTAGTATATTCTTAGTACACTTTAAAAGTAGCTTATTAAGGAAATACATAAGCACCTATTATATAGACATTAGGGTGTAGGGAAAACGATTAATAGATTAAGAAGATTATACGACTTCCCTAGAAGTAGAAAGATCGTATAGGAAGTTATTAAAAACTATAATATCTATAATAAAGCTAAGGTAGTATAGTATACGCCTTATAGAGAACTATAACTAATACTACTACCTAAATGAGTATAGTAAACAATTATAATAGACTTTATTATTAAACTACTAAAGTTAAAGGAACCTATAACTAAAGTATACTATAATAGTATACTAGTTATAGTCGATAAACTTATAAAGTACGCCTACTATATTCCTTATATAGAATTAAGTAATATAAGAGATTTAGCGTATATCTTCTTTAAGACAATTATTATACAATATAGGTTACCTACTAAGTTAATAACGGATTAAGATAAACTCTTTATATTAAACTTCTAGAAATACCTTATAGAAATTATAAAGGTTAAATAGAACCTTTTAACGGTATTCTATCTATAGATAGATAGATAAATAGAGATCTAGAACTAGATACTCGAATAGTATCTATAAAGCTATATAAACTACTAATAGAACGATTAGGTAGAGTAGTTACTACTTATATAATAGGCTATAAATAGCTTAGAAAACGAAAATACGAAAATATTACCCTTTAGGGCGAACTATAGATTCGACCCTACGATTAAAACACATATAGTATAAAATATAAACGTACTAGTAGCTATAGTATATATAGTAACTATTATAGAAATATAAAAGTATCTATAAGTAGAATAGATATTTTTATAGAATCGGATAAAACACTATATAGATAAAAAGAGATTACTAGTGCTAATCCTAGAGAGAGGAGATAAAGTTTACCTTATCTATAAAAACATTAAGATAAAACAACCTAGCGATAAACTCGACTAGAAGAAAATCGGACTATTCCTTATTAAACAGAAACTATTAGAAGTTAACTATAAACTATTATTACTAGAAGGGATAAGGATATATCCTATATTTTATATATTATTACTAAAGAAAGCACTAAGTAATATAATACTTACTATAGATATCACCCTTAAAGATATAAACGAGTATAAGGTTAAGAAAATACTTAAAACATAAGGAACCTAAAAGAATCGTTATTATCTTATTAAGTGGAAAGGATACCTAAACTCTAAGAACATATAGGAACTAGCTAAGAACCTTAGGAACTACTAGGACCTATTATAATAGTTCTATTAAAAGTAAATAAACACTTAGGTGGAACTAGAAGACCTAAGTTTATAAGGAACTCTAGGGATTAGTTAGCTATATAAGCTTTAAGTTTAGAACGCTCTTACGCTTCTAACTCGTTAAGACTCTCTACCCTACGAGCTACTATCTCTACAGCCTTTTAACGGAGAAACTTTTCCTAACGACGAATTCTCTAGAGACGAGCCATTGCGCGCTCTAGATCCTCCTTAATAGACGCACGCTCCTTATCGAGACGGTCCTTCTTATAAAGAACTCACGCATAGGCGTCTAAAGATGTACCACCTAGGTTGTAGTTAGAATAACCTTATAGTGTGCACTTACTATAACGGTCTTTCCCTTTAGCGATAATACACTTATAGTTGTTTTAGCGATAAGAATTATAGGATAGTATAACGAAGCTAAAAGCGGAAATAAAATCGGTAAGACGTTCGCGATTAACCTTTTAGTTCGAATAGGACCGCTGTTTAGAGATACGGTTAGAAGGCATCTTAGGAGAAAAAGGATGTAGAGGAGAAAAGGGGGACCTATAAAAAACAGATTACAGAAAGCCTTAAGGATAAGACTTAAGGAGGAGGGGAATAATGTGATAAACGGATAGAAGGCCTATATAGGCGGCCCGTTGTACACAAAGGAAGCTAGACATAGGAGGGGCAGGAAGCCACTATGTGGCTAATATAAGGATAAGACCGAGGGTTACGTGACTAGATTAGGAGGGATTAGACTAATCTAGGAGGACTTATTAGACGGACTTAATCTAATCTAGGCTAATAGATTAGGTAGGATCGGTATAATCTAGGAATATAGTAGAGGACAGGATGGATATATAAGGAAGGGGATTTCCTATAGATAGACAGACTAGATCTCTACTAATCAATCTCTAAGCAACATTCTAAGCATTAGTTTGTTAGGAGTAATCTCCTAACGTGACTTATACGCTACGACACTACTCACTGGCACTTTTATGCATTTCGACCTGACTCTCTACCTAAGAAACAGACCTACTGTGGATTAGGAATAAGCCACTGTTATAAGTAAGTATTATATTACTTAATACTTTCTTTAGTAATAATATATAAAATATAGGATATATCTTTATCCCTTTTAGTAATAATAGTTTATAATTAACTTTTAATAGTTTTTATTTAATAAAGAATAGTCTAATTTTCTTCTAGTTAAGTTTATTATTAGGTCGTTTTATTTTAATATTTTTATAGATAAAGTAAACTTTATCTCTTCTTTTTAGGATTAGTACTAGTAATCTCTTTTTATTTATATAGTATTTTATTTAATTCTATAAAAATATCTATTCTACTTATAGATATTTTTATATTTCTATAATTATTACTAT
>JANZYN010000233.1:0-11959 GCA_025583755.1 Cordyceps tenuipes
CGGGTTTCAGGGGACAAAATTTTCCCATAAATCATTTAAGCCGGGGGGGGCCCCCCCCCCCCCCCCCCCCAGCTCAAAAAGAACCAGGTTGAGTATGACCACGAGTTACGGCCGCATCAACATCTCTGCGCATCGGAGCCCAGGTCTCGGGATCAGGCTCGCGCGCGCTGGCTGCCGCTGCCTGGACAAAATTCACGATGGGCGGATTCTTCTTGGTCATCAGCTGGGCGCTGCCGTACATAGCCTGATCATGCACGTCATTCCCACACCCCTCTCGCGTGGCCTCTTATATTATTACGAAATTAACGCCATGTTGGCTGAATCATTATGAACACCGTGCTAGAAAGCCTTGTTCTTGCACGGGCCTGACGGTGTGACGGCCGGATGACCGCCGACGTGGAAATTGGTTGCTGGTTCCAGAAGCTTCAGGGAACGAGCTACCCGCGTAAAGGAAAGGCTGTATGTACCTGGAAACAGGCCAAAGGCTAGGCAAGAAGAGCACATGTTAAATACCTATCTAGTTAGCATTGTATAGTATACGTGTATCCTTGTGTGCGTAGGATGTGAAAAAAAAAAGGTAATAAAGTACTGGCGGTAATGGAGCCTAGGCAGCAGCAGCAGTAGGGGCGAAGGGTGAAGAAGTTCTTGGCTTGCTCTGCAAGCGTAGACCCGAAAATCCGCCCCCAACAAGTAACGACATTCTACACAAACACATTCAAATTACAAATTACCATCTAGAGGTCATCGACAACAGCCATGCGGAAATCAAAGCGCGCCATCACCAATGCGGAAATAGAATAATAGATATGCCCCCGATAATCGGCCATCCCCAGACCTCGTTGGCGAAACCGGTGTGCCTGCAAACGACTTCTCCTGCTCGCTCCGACATCGCCCGTTGTCGTCCCTCCCGCTCCACCAAACCAACCCCCAAGACAAGCTGCGCCTGCCTGCGGGCTGTTGGTGCTCACGCGACGACGCCATCTCTTTATTATGCCTCGGAGGCGGCATGTGGTGCACACTCTTTGAGTCATCCTCCTCATCCCCTTCCTTCCTTCGCTGGCGACTCCAGGCAGCAGTAGCTGCCCAAGCCATGAACCGCCGGATCGGGACGGCTGTCCCTCTGGATGCACTATCGTCATCCTTCTCCTGGCAACAGAAATGAGGTCTGACCAAAGACAGCCATTGTCCATTTTCTGCAGGGGTATATTTGGCAATATTGATCAAAAGATCGGCCCGTCAATGAAACACAAGGCGGCTGCAACATCGCGTCATGTCCCGTGTAACACTCTTCAATCAACTCGCTTCCGCCAACCAACTGGAGGCTCTCAACCGTGAACAATGTCGTCTCAACCAACCATAGAGCATAATCACACCAACCATGCTTACTGGAAATATCGCGATTCACTCTCTGATAAAACAACCTAGCAACTTCCTAAATGATACAGCACTTTGGAAAACCACAGGAAAGAGACATTCCTTTTTTATCATCTGTTTCCGTTTTCTTCTTTATTCCCAATAAAACATTCAAAGTTCTCTCGAGAAAAGCTCATCGCACCATGTGGCCTTGTAAAGCCAAAAATCTCTCATCTAAGATGCCATATAGGTGCTGGCATCAACGCCTTCCTTAGGGAACTCGCTAAAGTCTGGTTAGCATCAACGTGGCCTCTCACTATACAAACAAGTATCACTTACGGAAGAGCAACCTCGAACCGCTTTTCAATTTCACCCAGCACTTTCTGGTCCTCCTCGCTGCTGACAAACGAAATGGCGAGCCCCTTGGTACCGAAACGTCCGGCGCGGCCTACGCGATGAAGGTAGGAGCTGGCGTCAGCGGAGAGGTCGTAGTTGATGGCCAGGTTGATGCGCTCAATATCGATACCACGACCGAAAACATCAGTAGCAACGCAGATGCGCTTCTTGAACTCCTTGAACTCCTTGTAGCGACGGATACGCTCCTCCTGGCTGACGCCCGAGTGGACAGCAATCGAGGGGAAGTTGCATTCGCGGAGCAACTTGTCCAGCTCGCTAGCGCGGACTGTGCTTCGCACAAAGATGATGACCTGGTTGAACTGAAGCTCATCCAGAAGGTCATTGAGCTTGCGGTTCTTCTCCTTCTCATCAAGCTTGATGTAGTACTGCTGCAGACCGTGCAGAGTGAGCTTGGTGTCCTCATCAACGTAGTGCTCGGTAGGGTTCTGCATAAACTTTTTGCAGATGGGCTTGACCTCCTCTGACAGGGTGGCTGAGAACATCATGACCTGCTTCTGATGGGGAGTGGCGCGGAAAACGTCTTGCACATCAGTGCGCATATCTGCACGCTGTTAGTGTTTCAATTTCGTTGATGCTATCGAATCCTTTGCGGAAGTGGCATACCGGGTTGGTCAAGCATCTTGTCGCACTCGTCGAGGACAAAGATGCGAACGCTGCCCAGACGGAGAGCTTTGTCGCGGACAAGAGCCTTGAGGCGGCCGGGAGTACCGACAATGATATGAGGGCACGTATCCTTGTTCTTGAGAGTTTCCATGTCGGTTTTGATGGGAGTACCGCCATAGAAAACACCAGTCTTGATGTCAGGCATGTACTTGCTGAAACGGTTGTATTCATCGCGAATCTGGTAGGCCAGCTCACGGGTGTGGCACATGACCACAACCGAGACCTCGCCGTTGACAGGCTCGACCTGCTGCAGGGTGGCGAGAACAAAGACGGCAGTCTTGCCAAGACCGGATTTGGCCTGGCAGATAATATCACCACCGAGAAGAGCCTGGGGAATACAGGTTTGTTGGACTGTCGATCGAGTGAATGTTAGAAATGTGTGTCTTGATACGTGTAAACGAAACGAGTGGCGTAGAGTGAAGCATCAGTCCGTCCATCGTCGCAATGCGGTCGCAAGTATGCAATCAGATGCACATTCAGCCACACAGCGCAGTCCTGCCAGGCGCAGACATCAACGACCTTGTTCAAGGATGTGAAGCATGTCTGGCCTTCTATAAACTATACCGCAATGATACCGATAGGCCATTGCGCATCAACCAAGGGATATTGCCTAGCCGTCTTTTACCAACGGTCTGCTTGCGCCCCGAGAAGCTCTCCGCTAGGATTGGTTGAGTTCAACTCCCGGATGCTTGTCGCATTAGACAACGACGGCGAAGGGGATCGACATGCGCGGAAGCGCCTCTTCTTCAGTAAGGAGAGCTGCCAATTCATTGGCCAACCTCGTTACGAAGCAACGCCCTCGTATTCAGATGAACTGGGGCCATGTTTCAGGCGCACCAAGATCCATGGCCTCGTTCCGAAAGACCGAGAGGCCGTGCGACAGTCATCCACAGTCTTGCTGTCTTCCAAGCGCGACTAGATGATTCATGCCAGTGTGCGTTGCCTCGGATACCCCCCCAAACGGTGCGAGTTGCTGTTGCGCGCAAATTGCGAGATGGACGGACATGCTCCTCTCGTCTTCACTTCTTTGTATCAAGAAAGAAGGAAAACGGGAGAAAACAGGGGATGGGGAGGGAGAAATTGATGCTTTGTTTGTAGGTGATTAGAATGTGTGCGATGATAGCAAAACTAACCCTCCGATGGATGCTCGAAACCGCAGTCTCCGATGGCGCGCAAAAGCTCGGGCTTCAGCAGGAAGTCGCGGAAACCGGTGGAGTGGATGCCGACATAGCTACCCTTCTTGTCGACGCTGCTGTTGGCAGCGAGATCGCCCTTCTTGGTGGTGGCGTTTGCGGTCTCGTTGGCGCCAATCTCCTCGTCGGAGTAGTCAATGAGATCCTCCTCGTGAGACATGATGGGCGGTGTTTGTTGTCTTTTTTGAAGTGGGGTCGGTTTTCGGGCGTTAATTCAACAAAGCGAGGGTCGAAAATCCTCTTTTCTAATGCCAACAGTCGAGGTGATGGAGGGTCGTCTCGTCCAGCGGCGCGGTAGTGGCAAGAAGAAGGGACAGAAAAGCCTGCGTTTGGCTTTTGTTGTCGTTGGTGGCGAAGCGCGTTTTCGGGCGAACAGGTGAGAAAAAGAAGACGAGAGGCGAGAGAAGATAGAAAGAATGAGACGGGGTCAGAGAAACCTGCAGAAAGGAGAATGAGTCTGAGGAGAGAAGCAGCGAGATCCGGCAAACTGTTCCAAAGATGATGGGTTGATGGAGGGGGAGAACGGGGGGAGGATTCTGGGTCAGTGTTGGAGGCGGCACACAAGGGAGCCAGCTTTCTGGGAGCATGGGCCACTTGAGGTGTTGTCACGTGACTTGAGTGCTTGACTGAAGGTGACCTTGCTGACCTTGCTGACCTTTGTGCCACTTGCGGCTGTGTACAGCAGCACTAACCTGTGGCGGGCAAAATTTGCAACAGCCGTGGTAGGCTGCATAAAGTTCCTAAATTATAAGAGTACAACCTCTTTATTTCCGGTTCCCCGTCAAGGACTCGTACATGACGGGCGCAGCAAACTGGCAACCAAATCTCAATGGCCAAGTCAAAAGCACCGCTCGGTGTACAAAACAGACACATCTACACCCGAGCCTCGTACCTGTACCAAGCCGCCGCCTTTCTCGCGACTGCTTCCCCGGAGTCGCCGCCACCAAGCCAGGCCGCGTCGGCCGGCCCTGACAACAAGCCCAAGGCATCATCATCCTCTCCCAGCGAGCCCTCCTCTACCTTGCACGGCCGGGCCCTGCGCAACGCCTCGCGGCGCCTCCTCGGCGACATGCGCGCCGTCACGCGCAAGGCGCTGATCCGGCAGCGCCCCGAGATCAAGCGCACCGTGTGCCGGCGCTGCGACGCGCTGCTCATCGAGGGCCGCACCTGCGACGCCGTCGTCGAAAACGCGAGCCGCGGGCAGCGCAAGCCCTGGGCCGACGTCATCGTCGTCCGCTGCCGTGCCTGCGCCGGCGTCAAGCGGTATCCTGTCGGCGAGCCCCGGGTGAAGCAGGTGCGCAAGGGCTTGCGGGCCAAAGCAGATGCAGGCGCGCAACAGATCCGGGAAACCCGGGAAGAGACCAAATGATGCCGGGATGTGGGCGTCAGGATACCTTGGGAGGGTTGAAAGAGAAGATTCCAGTACTGTATGGCGATGTGATAGGGGAAAGGATTTACGATATTCACAATGATACCCGGCGCGAGCCACCATAGCTTTAAATCTCGAGCATGCACATTTTGTCATTATTTATTTTAATTGCCCTCGTAGTGAATACTACTTTCCACTCTCCTTCACACTCTCCTCACCCAGCACCCGACTCGCCGCCATGAATCTACATGTCCGCTGTGTCAGCCGACCAATTACTTTTCCATCGACAGAAATTTTTACTTACAATGCGCCGTGCCAGCTCCCCAGGCCCCTCATCGCCTCCGCCTGCACGCTTGTCATGCGTAACAGGTTCTCCGTGTCTGAGAGGTTCGCCGACAGCTGCGCCAGCTGTGAATGCAAATGGCTCTTGAAAGTGCAATAAAAAAAAGTCAGCTTCATCCTTCTTCCTCCGTGGTCGACCTCTAGGTCGTATGGACAGAATAGAAACACACCAACTGTCTCGACTTCATCTGTCCGCCTGCTGCGGCGATGGCCATGCTTTGCCGAGGACCGCCACCGCCAATGTTCCTGGTGGCCATTTATAAAAGAGGAGTATTGAAAAAGATAGAGAATATAAAATTATTCGAAGAACGAGCGTTGGAAGCGGAAACGATCTTCAACAGAACAAGCCAGAGAGAGTTTTGTTGACTCGGGCTGTTTCGCATAGGTGAACCGCGTAGAATTTATGAATCGCGGGGCCCAAAACCAATTGAGACGACGATAGGCGTAAGCCAACAGGGGACGTGATTGACCTCGATTTCCTTTGTGTGGAATATTGTCGTTGTAATAGTAGTTTATGAGCATTGGTAGTTACGCGTCGCCACCAGAAATGCACAAGGTCGCCTGCGCGATGGTCCACGTGACAGTCACGGTTGAGTAATGTAATGACAGCACAAATACTCTGGCTGTTCCCTGTTGTACCAGCACAATTCACACTTAGCAAAGGACTCTAATAATTGTGATAGTTCAACTTGAAATTATTCAAATGAGGCGCCCTGTTACCCGGGCGCTCCAATATTCGCTGTCTTGTGCATTTGTGTACCACAAGTTTTTATCAGACCCAACGGACCGCATCGTCCTCAAGGTCAAATATCACATGCCCAACCAAGATGACCATTTCCACCGCTGCCATCGCGAAACTTCGTTCCAAAACGATACATAAGGATTGACGTATAACCAGACAGTATTATAAAAAACGACCAAAGAAACAAGAAAAACAGAACCCCAGACTCTAATATGTGTGTGTGTTTGTGAGTAATAAAACATAGAAAAAGAAGGATCGTCGTAGTTCCTGGAGGTGCGTCGATACCACTGCATGGGTATAGACCACCCAAGGGAAGCTTCAAAGGGAAGGAAAATGTCGAGCAAGATTATGTCCACCAACACTATTCCCAATCTACCATTTCGCGCCGCGCTATCATCAAAGTTTAGCGACCAGTTGCCTGTCATGAACACGAGGCTATGATACCGTTGGTGGATGGCGAACTGTGTGGGCAGGTGGCAACTGGTCGGTAAATAAATGGTGGTTGATCCTTGGCCGAATCGGGCCAATTGATGCTTTGAATGCAAAGAATCAAATGTTCTTGCTGAGATGCAGTATTATCAAAACAGTTAAAGCGTTTGCTGCCGTTGCTTCTTTTCGGCCGTATGTACAGGACTTCGCAAGTCCGCAGGAAAAACAAGGGGTCGTGTGCTGTTTTGGCATCCTTCGCTGTTGCCAAATCAACCCAACTCCAACGCTGTGTTATTTTTTTCACAAATGTAAAGCAAAGAGGAAAGTAGGAAGAATGATCTGTGGCTTGTCAGGGCCCAACGCCATCATTATCTTCACAGGAAGTCATTGGCGGCATCCGTTCTGACGTGCCTCCTGCCGCAATTTAGTCGTCAATTCGATGGCATTAGTGAACACTGGTGGCAGCTGCCGGAGCCGTAGGAAGGCTGGTCTGACTGCTGCGTGCTGAGTTTTCGGAGTCGAGTTCACCACTGCCCGCGCTAGCACTCGCACTACCCGTCAGACTTCGCACATTTCTAGTCTTTGGTGGATGTAGGGCGCTCACCCCAATATGCTGTTCAACTTGCTGAGGTGCAACCGCATTGCCTTGGCCAGGAGGGTAGCGAGGAACTGGCTGCCGTACGCCGTCTGGAGGGGAAGGGCGGCCACTCATAGGAGGTCCATGTCCGTTGGGGGGGGAAGGTCTACCGCTACCGCCGCGCATAGAGGGGCTGTAAAGGTTTCCGGGAGACTGGCTTGCGCGTCGCCCAAAATTCATGCCTGGAGGGCCACCGGGAGCCTGGCCGTATTGCAGCTCATCAAGTCTCGAGGCCGTCAGGGAATTGGCTCGGGAGCCGCCGTTGATGGTGCCCCGGTCGACAGTACCATAGCGATTCGACGAGCAGCTCATAAGTGGATCGTCTAGGATATTGTCTGTGATCACAGGTATCGATGCAATCTGGCTTGAGCGGTTTCGGCCAAAGCTAGGTCGGAATCGGCTACCGCGGGAAGGAGGAGGAGCATCAAACTCAGGGTTGCGGCGGATTTGTCCGGGAGGCGGGCCGGATGTTTTACGATTCTTTCTGGAAGTTACACTCATCATGTCGAAATTTTCGGCATCGATGGCAGGCATTCCAGGACCCACGGGAGGGTCGTAAAAGTCGTCATCGTCGTCGTCATCATACATCTGAGTGCTGTGGCGCATAGGATGGGGACCGCGGCGAGGTCCCGGGGGCCCCGGAGGGGGAGGGCCGCGTCGCATGCGCATATCCTGCTCCTTCATGCCCCGCTGTCTGACGTGCATTTCTCTCTCGCGCATAGCAGCCTCGCCGTTGTCGGAACCAAAGTGTTGTTCATGACCCTCGGGGATGTCGTCGTAAAGGACAAGATGAGAAAATTCCTCGAGATCATTGCCATCCATGGATCCGCGCCGAGAGGGAGCTTGCGACCCACCGTTCATGTGCTGCGGGGGCGGCCGATTCATCCCGTTGGGACCGCCATTCATGGGAGGAGGACCTCGGCGCATAGGACCAGCGGGGAAGTTGGAAGAATTGCGAGGCCGAACCTGCCGCGGCGGTGGCCCATTTCCGTTTGGCATACCGCTCATCATGGGGCGGTGGCCATTTTGCGAAGGTAGGCGTGGGGGCTGGCCAACCGTGGGGGAGCCTGGAGGCATGACTCCTTGAACGTCTCCCGCCTTGGGGCGGTTTCTGTTGACTATATTCAAGTTGTGCATGATGGCATATAGCGTTTCGATTCTGGGAACGGGAACTTTGACCTCATGAGCCAACTTGATCGGGGAGCCCAGATACGTCTCAATCTCCATGGGTCGTCTAGCAACGAAATCCTGCCACATGATGCTGTCTGGGAGATTGGGTTTTGTCATGTCGTTCAATACCCTCTGCTTGAAGTCAATGTCGAATTTGCAACCATTGGCTTCAGCGAGCAGAAGCAGCTCATCAATAATGCCAGTAACCATGTCCTTGACGCCGACCTTTTCCAAGAGAATGGACTGGTTCGGTGTTTCGAACAGGACGCTAACAGGGTGAAAAGCAATCGGGCTAGAAGACGATACTGTCAGCGCATATGCGGAAATGGGAGAACGACGATGGGAGTGATAGATAGACATACCCGATAACACGTTCATATTGCTGCTGCCGAATGTTGGGGGACACCTTGCAGTCAACTTGGCCGGAACTCAAAGTCATTGCCAGTGCCTGTGCCATATCCTCTTGAATCGCCTGGGGAATATTGCTCTGCTTATTGGCCGGGCCAACCCAGATATCTGTCGAGCCCCTGTGCTCAAATTCGCTTGGACCAAGCTGAGTGAGCTCCGCACCAGATACTAATGAGAGAACGACGTTTGTGGGATAACGCTCTTCGATGGCAGCTTCGACGCCAAGTGTGTGTGTGGTGTTGACCAGGATGCACGTATGTTGAGGAGTAACGACAGAATCGATGACAGCGGCCAAATCATAGACGTCGGGTAAGGCTTTTACGCACAAAACGACGTAATCGAAAGGACCGTCGCGGACACCAGCAGCATCTTCGGGATTTCGGACCACTATGGCGGATACATGTCAGTTGAACGTTCGATGGATCAATGGTATCAGGAGCATCGGTTCAAATACGCACCATGCCGAGGCTTGAAGCGTTCATTGCCAAAGACGGGCGACCTGCGAGTTATTCTTATTAGCAACGCGGTCGCATCGAACGCCAAGGCAGTCGCGCAAGACTGCCATAGCTACGAGAGCAACATACTTGAAGGAGATGCCATATTGAGAAACATGTTCGAACCCCGACTTCCAGACCAGAGTGACATCGCAAGCGTTTGTTGCCTGGAGTCGCCAGGAGAGAAAGGCAGAGACCGGATTTCCGCCGACTGAACAAACTTGCATTAGCTCATTGTCGCTCATGATGGGCAGAGGCGCCGTGGCGTGGCGGGGAGCAATCGCCGAGCGCAGGAATTGCGAGAAGAAGAAAGCAAGGTCGCAGTGACAGGCTCGAGAGGTTTGGGTCAATTGGGGTGGGTGCAAAATAGGAGGAGGAGGAGCAAGAGAATGAAGTGGGAGAACGAGAGGCTGAGCGCAACAACTGGTATGTAATGGTAGACAAAAAGTTAGTGGGCTGGCTGGCTGGCGCCCCAGAGAACAAGCCCGCGGTGATAAGTGTGAATCTTGCAGCTGCTGGAGTGTCCGCCAGCAAAGCAACCAGGGTGTGAGTTGCACGACAGAACAATGCAATGCAGTAATTACTGGTACAGAAACGAATTTGGGAATGGGCTGCAAGCTTTTTTCTTTGCCACGGGAGGGGGGTGGGAGGGGTGGGAGACAAAAAGTTGGGCTTTGGGCTGATGGTGGACGAACCTGAAAGAATCTTGAGACGGGGTGTCATAGGTGCCATGTTGAGTAGGTATGGCCCGATGCGGCCTAGTAAACTTGACCGACGGCCAAGCGTTCAAGGTCCGAGATTATTAAGTACCAGCTCTCACAGGGAAGGGAGCCAAAGCAACCACAAAAGAGAAGATTGGCTGATTAACTGGCGGCACTAAGTCTGCCGTGGGAAAGGGGCACTGTAGACTGCAAGTCAACAGGCGCGGTTACTTGTCAGAAAAGCAGACGGAGCTGTCAACGGCCAAGCAAGGAGTCAATCTCGGAAGCTGGCGAAGGGCCAGAGGGGCTGTATGATTCGCGGCGATGGGATCTGAATGCGAAGTGACAGGGGTCGGGGACGGCTGAGAAGGCGAGTCGTGCTTCGTAGAGCCTGTAGAGCTGGTGCTTGCTGGTAGTATGGGAGGGTCGGCAAGAGATGGAGAAGCAAATGCCCGGGGGTGTGGGTTGCGATGGCACACAGGCACAGGCACAGGCGAAGCGTGGTCGCTAGGGAGAGGTAGCGTTGACGGAATGTGGTGGGATATCGTCAAGACAGCCAGGTGTGTGGTGTGTGGCGGTTGTTGGATGGAGGTGGGCCGAATGCAGTTTTCCACCAGCACCGATGCAGCAGGACGGGATCCAGACGCGCGCGGGGAGATGACTGGAGAGAACGGTTGGTTCAGTTCAGCAGTCGAATGAATGGTTTAGGACAGACGAAGCCAAGCCCAGAGCAGATTGGCAGCGACAATAGACACTGAAGCCCGACAGAGGTGGTGGCTTCGCAATAGCAACGTCGAGCAGCGTGTTTTCCGGCAATAGGGATTTTTCAAACGAGTGACTGAAAAAGGCTGGCATGGAAGAGCTGGGACGAGCGAGCGAGGCTAGGCAACGTGGTTGGCCAGAGCGGGTGGACAAAAACTGTGACGGCGTCAGAAACCAAAGGTGCTAACTTTTTAGTAGCGCAGCAACGAAGCAAGGAAGGTGGGAAGAGCGAACTGGAGCCACGGGGACGCTGGAAAGGGGTTAGGGCGACGAGGAGGGAGGTAGGAGTAGGGAGGTAGGGAGGCAGGGAGGTAGGGGGAGAATGGAGCTGGAGAGACGGAGGACAGCGAGATGGCAGAGGCTGAGATGCAGAGATCATGAGGGAGTTGCAATACTTGGCAATGAGAGCTACTGGCCGGCTTGACGGAAGCGGAGCGAGAAAAGCCACGGACCAGGGGTGTCAACGACGTGCCAGCGATGGTGGGACGATGCGAGTGGGCGGACGGGGGAAATGAAGAGGTGGGATTGAGAGAAAAGCGAGGCGTGCCAAATCTGCGTCACAGACATGCACGCACGCAAGGCAGTGCAGGGCAGGGCAGCGACGTGGGTCGTTCTCTGGTAGGTAATCCGCGCCTGCAGTAACCAGAGACAGATTATCTTGTTGTAGGAGGTGATATTTTCTGCCTCGTCGCAGCTATGGGCCTGTTCTTGGGAGAAAGGAAGAAGTGAAGTGCTGTTGGTAGCTATTGCCGCGACAGTCAGAGTCGGGAGGAGGACACCCTAGAAATCTAGAACTCTAGAGCTCCAGAACCACAAGCAGGACGCTGCAACAGCAGCCAGCCAGGCAGGCGGAAACCAAAACCAGTGGCAGGTGGCCGGGATCCTGACCTCTGGCCTGTCTGTCACTACCAGGTACCCAACATCCTTGGGAAAACGTACTTCATCACCCAACTGCTTGACCGAAAGCCAGCCTCAGGGGCTATCAGGCACTTGGTACCTGAACTGTACAAATTTTCGCTGAATGAATGTGATAGGGGCCACACATGTGGCACTGCTCTGTCGCGTCCCACTGTTAAGCCCTGTTGCGCTGAAAATAGGTCTTGCTGGTCTGGGGCGCAGACAATGGCTGGGAGGGGTGTGCTGGTTTGCGTGTGGGCGTAGAAGGATGTACCTGCACCACCAGCAATAAAAAAAACAAGAACAACATAGATGGGTAAGAAGCGGTGGAGGGGGGGGGGGGGGGCGGCGCTTCAGGCTGCACCATCAATCAGGCAGCCCG
>JANZYN010000234.1:0-11730 GCA_025583755.1 Cordyceps tenuipes
CTTCAGCGTTCAATCGCTGGCATGACTTTGTAGCGGGCTGGGTTCAGTGCTGGGGGGCCCGCCGGATTTTCTGGGGGCGGGGTTCTGCTACGTGACTTGACTTGCTTGACTTGCTTGACTTGCTTGACTTGCTTGAACGCGGTGAGGTGAGGTTGGGGGGTAGAAAACGCGGGCAAGAGTCGCGAAAATTGGCCCAAGATGCGGAAACGAGGGCATTCACAAGTTGCAGATGGCGGTGGATATTTAAAGAACCGGTCGGGTTGACAGTTTTGCAAAACGTTGCGGCGGCGCATGTGCTGGAGGTGGTGGTGTGGTAGTTCTTGCGCCGCTTCGTTGTCGAGGCCAGGCAGGCCATGTTCTGGGCTATATGGTGTGGTGGTTTACGCCAAACAAGGTCAAGACCTGCACGAACGGTTGCGTCGAGCTCGTGACAATGTCGGTACACTCTTTGCTTGCGGAATCACCACTGTGAACAGGTAACGACTGCGTACCGGGAGGAGGTCAAGTTGACGAGGAGCCAATCACGCTGGTGAACCGAGGACGAAGAAGCACCAGACTAGCGACTATTGAGGCCTGGGCTTGCACTATCTAGCAGTTGTCTCGTTTGTTGCTTGGGCACTCAAGGGGAAACGTAACTGAATACCTGCTGTTTCGCTGCATCGCCTTACCCCGCTCCCGTAACTGCATGCCTGCGCCTTGCCTGGTCAGTGGCGGCATCCAATCCAATCCAGCCATTGTCAGGCCACCAGCCCGTTGCTTCTGACCAAGCAAGCAAAAGTATCTTTTTGTACTGGCCTTGTTTGGGTATCGCCCAGCGTATATAACCTGTCCCACCTCCCCGGGACGCCTCCTCCTGCAACACTCGTTCTCTTTTCATCCATCTCTGTGCATCAAGCTGTTTTCTTCATCATCCTCATCATCCTCATCATCACCACCAACATCAACCAAGTCATCATAACATTTCCCTGACAGCTCACCCTGTCAGTCTCTCCTCATCTTCCACTATCGTGAGCTTCTCCCCTCATCATCCACCTCGCCACCCCCTCCCCTCCTCCATCACTAACCAACCCGCCGCCCACAGAAAACCCAAATCACAAAAACAAAACCACCCACCATGCGCCCTCGCATCCCCCGTCTCCCCAAGGCCAGGCGCTCCGAGGTCTGGATCATGGGCGCCGCCGGCGTCGGCGTGCTCGCCCCGCTCTACATGATCATGCCCGGCGCCGACGAGCGCCTCGCCAAGCAGACGACCAAGTGGGCGCCGCGCTGGGAGAAGAACATCACCTACTTTGCGCCCCCCGTCGAGCGCGGCATGCAGCGCATCGAGCCCCCCGTCTCCCGCGCCGTCCAGCGCATCGAGGAGCGCCTGCCGCTCGAGAGGATGGCCAAGGGCGTCGACTCCTCCATCAAGGCCGGCATCGAGCGCTTCTCTCCCAAGCCCAAGGAGTAAAAGGAGTAACTCTTTTGTTCCCTCTTTTCTTCTTCTCTTCAACGGCGCTTTTTTTGATTGGTTTCAACATGTCGACAATGCGGTGTCGTTTTGTACTGTATGTTTAGGATATCATGGGTTTTTCGGGATGCCTTCTCAAGGCTGCACCATCATCTTGGTCCTATCGACCATTTTTTTTATCGTAACCAGTGTGGGAATATCTGTCCGAAAAGGTCCGTCAAGGCTAGATTTAGACACTTCAATGATACAAACACTTTGTGATAAGATCCTGCCTCCTGTGAATGGTGGAAAAGGCAACAGTGACCGGACCGGAGACTAAACCACACTCGCAATCTCCGTGTCTCCCCCGCGCCTTGGGTTTGAGAGCGCAACGCAGCTTGGCATAGCCGAGCGAAATGGCTAGATTTTATTACCCAATGTTTCTTTCTACAAGTATCACATCATTCCAACCCGACCGGAATGGTTCTCCGCACAGACGGCAGGCAAGGCGCTTGCTCGGCCCGGCACATCCACCAAACTCACAAAAAGCCGATGAATTATCCTGCATAGCCGTTGTCGAGTCCGCTACAGCAAGCGAATAGTAAATAACTAGTAGTAAATAGTCCGCGGACGTTTGCACTCTTCTCCGCATTGTTCCCCATCCAAAGCCCAAAATCCACAGTGCGCCTCCCCCACATTCGCTCTTCCAAGGTGATGCCGACATAACATCTCCAGCTCAGCCGTACGTACTGTCAGACGCTGTTCAACTAACCCTCTTCATTTCCATCCGCTCACAATCCTGCCTTCTCAATCTCCATTCCTCTCCCTCATCCCCTCATCCCCTTCCCTTCCTCGCCTGCCTCTTCTTCTTCTTCTTTTTTTTTTTTTTTGCCGTACACACCACACCTCAGCCACCCGTTCCGTCCTACCTCGGCTGTCTGCAGCCAGCCTCACACATATAAACTTCTGTGAACCCTTTTTCCCTCGACGCCTCCTCCTCCTGATCCTCCTCCTCCCCCGCCCCCTTTTCCCACAGCTGCAGCCAAGATAACACAGCAGGGGGATAAATCAATCATTCCATCCACCGCAGAAATCCCGCCCGCCCGCCCGCCCGCCCGCCATGCCTGTCCGCTCCAAGCTTCCAGACGTCGAGATCCCCTCGGTCAACGTCCTCGACTTCATCTTTGACAGCCCCGACCACGCCACCGACAAGCCCGTCTGGATCGACGCCGACGACAACTCCAAGACCGTCTCGCTGCGGCAGGCCCTCGTCTGGGTCCGCCGCATCGGCCTCGGCCTGCACCGGCTCGGCCTGCGCCCCGGCGACGTCGTCATGATGTGCTCGACCAACCACGTCTTCGTCCCGGTCCTCTATCTTGGCGTCGTCGGCTCGACCTGCGTCTTTACCGGCGCGAACCCGGCCTACACTCCGAAAGGTGGGTAAATGTTTTTTTTTTCCTTTTTTTCTTTTTGTTTTGGGCAATCCCAGTCAAACGACAAGTGCTTTCAATCATTCTACGAGTTTTTGTCTACTAACAGCCCCATTCCCTCCCAGAAATTGCATATCAAATCTCAAACTCCCAGGCAAAGCTCATCCTCTTACACCCCTCCAAGATTGACGACGTCCTCGCCGCCGCCGACGAGGCTCACTTCCCCCGCGACCGCATCTTCCACTTCAGCGACGACACCTCCGGACGCCCGACAACCCTCCGGAGCGGCCTGCGCGACTGGACCAGCCTCCTCCCCTCCGACGCCGAGGCCGCCTCCTGGTCGTGGCCGCGCCTCGCCGGCCCCGCCGCCGCCCGCACGCAGCTCGCCACCATCAACTACAGCTCCGGCACCACCGGGCTGCCCAAGGGCGTCTGCGGCGCGCACCGCAACCTCATCGCCAACGTGCAGCAGCTCATCGGCCTGCGGCACCCCGGCGGCCTGACCCCGGACCTCGAGGCCGAGGTCTGGCTCGCCTTCCTGCCGCTCTACCACGCCTACGGCCAGATGTACACCATCCTCATGGCCGCCCGCCGCCGCGTCACCGTCTACGTCATGTCCGTCTTCTCCTTTGAGCGCTACCTGCAGCACGTCCAGCGCTACCGGCCCTCCACCCTGCAGGTCGTGCCCCCGATCGTCGTCATGCTCTCGAAGCGGCCCGAGGTGAGGCAGTACGACCTCTCGAGCGTCACCGACATCAGCTGCGGCGCCGCCCCGCTCAAGGCTGACTTGCAGAATGAGGTGGCCGACCGCCTGCGCACCAACATCGTCCAGGGCTGGGGCATGACGGAGCTGACGTGCGCCGCGTCCGGCATGCCCCTCGGCGAGGTCGACAGGGAGGCGAGCTGCGGCCTCCTGCTGCCCAACTGCGAGGCCAAGTTCCTGGACGAGGACGGCAACGAGGTCGGCACGGGGCAGCCGGGCGAGCTGTTCGTGCGCGGGCCCAACGTCATGCTCGGGTACTGGCGGAACGAGAAGGCGACCAAGGAGACGCTCGATGCCGACGGCTGGTTGCGCACAGGCGACGTGGCCATGTATAATGAAGACGGCAAGCTGTGGATTGTCGATCGGAAAAAGGTGAGCATCTTTTTACCAAACGAAAGCATGACGCAACTCTCGCTGATATGTAATCCCTCCCCAGGAACTCATCAAAGTCAACGGCCTGCAAGTCGCGCCGGCCGAGCTGGAATCCCTTCTTCTTGAGAACGAGCACGTCGCCGACGCCGCCGTTGTCGGGATCGAGCTGTACGTCCCGTCCCTCGTAGACTCCCCCTCCTCCCCCAACGCCCTCACGGCTGACCCGACCCCAAGGGACCACGAAGAGTATCCCCGCGCCTACGTGCAGATCCAGGACTTCTCCAAGGGCCGCGTCCAGCCGCGCGATATCCAGGACTGGCTCGCGCCCCGCGTCGCCAAGCACAAGCGCCTCGCCGGCGGTGTCTGCTTCGTCGACGCCGTGCCCAAGCTCGCCAGCGGCAAGATTGTCCGCAAGCTCCTGCGCGAGTGGTCGAAGCGCGACGCCGAGGTCTTGCAAAAAGCGGGCTGGACGCGGTCCAACATCTGAGCTTGCGATGGCCTTTTAATACAACACCATGGGTTGGTTGGTTATATAGTAATGGGGAACATTTTCCAGTATTCAATGCATATTGTACAGCTTCTCCTTTTTACGATGGAATGTAAATTCGTAGACCGTATTGACCGACTCAGTCGTCCCGGTTCGTCGGTTCCCGATTCAAAACCTTTTGCGCATGTCCTAGAGCCACTGCGACACGTCAGCAACGGGCCCGCGGACCTCTTCTCGCACATCTCGAACAGGGGTCAAACCCGTACATCTGTCAAAGAGGTAGTAGCTCGTCACCAGCAATATCGGCAGCGCAATCATCGTCGACGTCCACCGCCGCGCCGCGCTCTTGTACCGTGCTTTGTACTCCTCGGCCGTCTCAACGGGCCCCGAGGACGCGGAAGCCTCCTTCTCGGCGTTGATGCGCGAACGCGCCGCTGCCGCTGCCGCCGTTGGTGCAATTTGTATCGTCGCCCGACTCGTTGTCGGCGTTCGTATCGGCTGTCGAGGGGGCGTGGGCGACGAGGAGGCGAATCGGCGTTGCGTTGGGTAGGCGGCGAGGGCACTCAGGTTTCTCGTTGCAGAGTGCACGCAACGCATCAATGAAAGACGCTGGTTCAGACGAGAAGCTATCATGGCGAAGTAGGAATGTGGTGTTGTATTTGTGAAGCTCCTAGCTTTGTCATGGACCAACTCGGGCCTGGCTTGGACTGTACTCAATTTTATGTGGGTCGCTGAAGGGCAGTCAAAACATCAAGGGACAGAGCAGAGGAAAGATTCACAACCAGATATCCATGTTTTACTAATTCTCGTCCGCCGTCTTCTTTCCTGCTACTACACAGTCCTTATCCCAGTCAAGGAAGAAGCTCAAGTTTTCTAGATGATAATATTACACAAAAGAACTTTCCCGAACGCCCAAATAAAACCCTCAAGACCCTTCCGCTTAGTCGTCGTCCTCCACGTATCTCGGGCCACTGGCACCGGGCGTCTCCGGGGGGGCAGCCGGGGTAGGAGCACCGTAATAACCCGTCGCCGCCGGGGTCGGGGCACCCGCCGTAGGAGTAGGCGCAGAATCTGCTCCCCAGCCGCCTTGCCATCCCGCGCCTGGCGTGGGGGCACTGGCTGCTGGCGTTGGTGCTGAGTAGGCGCCGGGCGTCGGGGCTCCGAATGCTCCTGGTGTAGGAGCACCAAGTGCGCCGCCAGGTGTAGGCGCATCGTAGGCACCAGCACTCGCGCCAGGTGTGTAGCCCCATGTGTCGTGGCCACTCGCACCAGGCGTAGGAGCTGAGGCACCCCAGGCCGGAGTCTTGGAGCCCGAAGCCCAGCTTTCGCCGCCAGCGTAGGCAGGAGTGCGCGAACCGGCACCGAAAGCGTCACCGGGGGCCGGGGTTCTGGCACCGGACTGCCAAGCGGGAGTACGGGAGCCAGCACCGTAGGCTGTCCGGCTGCCATCATATGGGTTGACTGTTCTCGACCCATCCGCCCATGCTGGCGTACGAGAGCCAGAATAGTCCTGGCCCTTCCACGCCGGCGTTCGCCCACTCGCGGCAGCTGGCGTACGCGAGCCCCAGGCCGGGACTCGGTCGCTGGCACCACCCGCGGCCGGGGTGCGAGACCCCCCTTGCCAACTCGGCACCCGATCCCCACGACCGCCCATTGGCGCGCCCCGTCCTCTGCCGTTAATGTCGATGGAGGCGCCACTGGTCTTGTCCTTGAAGTTCAGTGAGTCTCGCGGCACCGTGACAATCTTGCTCTTGGTGTGCAGCTCAACACGGCAATGTGTGTCCGTGGAATCCTTGACGATGCCGAGCAATCCCTTGTACGCGCCCTTCTTGATAATGACGGTCTGGTTAATCGCCTTATCCCGACCAAACATCTTAACGGGCGTGAGCGGTTTGTTTTCGGCCCCGTTCTTGTGAACTTTGAGCGCAGGGTTCATAGCACTCAGATCAGGGCCCGACGATGCAGCGTTGACACGACCACCCTTGGCAGCGACGGTATTTACCAAGCTGGATTTGGTAACAAAGACGCCAGCGTTTTCGTTGGTGTCGTTGGTGTGCAGAAAGACGTATGAGCGGTGTATATGAATGATTTTGCCCTGTCTCTGCTGCCCGGTGTACTCCTTGACGACATCATCAAGCCGAATCTCGGATCCATCACGATCAGCGGCCACAGCCTGCTTTCTCTGAGGAATCTTGTTCGAGATCTGGGACGGCATGACTTGTCGTGTGTCACCGAACTGATCCAGCACGACCATAGAGTCACGGTCAACTTTGACCACACAACCCACCGTGGTCATGTCCAATTGAACAAGGTCGTGCAGCGAGTACTGACCCAGTGAGCCCTGCCCACCAATATCGCTTGCCTCACGAAGATCTTTGCTAAAGACAGTCACCTCATTGTTGGTGTGGTCCGTAAGCAAAGTAACCCGATCCTCTGAGATCTTGACGACAGTTCCGACTTCATCCTGGAATCTACTACCACCAATAACCTTGACGTGGTCACCAATCTTGAAGCGCTTGCGCAAGCCCTTGATCGGCACCTCGATCGTTTGGCCAGTCAGGTCACCCTCCGTTACAGTCATGGTGACAATATCACCCTGCACATTGGTAGCTGTGCCAACAACACCCTTCTGCTCACCCGAGTACACTTCGATGACATCACCAGGCAGGTACGTAACCTTGGTGTTGCTATCTTTGAGACTGGCAGCGAGAGCCTTCAGATCGAGGTTTTCCGTGCCGTCCTCAGCGCCCGATGCAAACCGCGTGACTTCTTCCAGTGTAGGGTTCACGTCGGTAAGGGTGAGCTGCTGAATCTTGACATCCTTGACCTGAAATCCGTTCTCAAACTCGTCGCCCATGTAGCTCCAGGTGTTTGTGGTTGGGTTGCCCTGGATGAACCGAGGATGGCGTTTCCGGGCCTCAACCTCACTGAAGAGGCGCTGAGGAGGCTTAGGGCCGCCTCCAAAGGCCCGCTTTCTCTTTCCATCCTGTGATAGAGCATCGTCGCGCATGCCGTAATCGAGTCGCGGGATGAAGCGGACCCGGGCTTCCAGTCCGTTTTCTGTCACGGCGACGACCTGGGCAAGATCGCCACTGTGCTTGATGGGGCGGCGCAGTCGACACCACGCGCCGGGTTCCAGAGTGGCAGTTTTTGTGACGCGCAGAAGCTCTGGCATATCCTTGATGTCGACCAGGGTCATCTTGGTTCGCGGATAGATGTTTAGAATACCATCAAGCGCAACGAGAATGTCTGTCTGGCGCTGCGCTTCAATATAGACGATACCTTTCATGACCGAGTTTGTGCCTCCACGCTCAAAAGCGGCGGTAATTGCGAGCTCGCCCTTGGTCCCCATACGCTCCTCGATGCGCTTCATGATGGAGAAGACTACCTCGCGCTCCTTGCCTTCCTTGCATCGAACAGCCCAGATACCTGGATCGTCAACACTAGGGAGCAGGAGGCGCTTTGGTACGACAGCAGATTCGCCCGCGCCTTTTCCAGAGCGGTATTTGGCATAGCGCTGTCTATAAAGCTCGGCTTGCTTTTCCGCATCCAAGCTTGATTCCATGTCACGACGGCGATCAAGTTCTCGGTGGCGGCGATCGTCATTGAGTCGTGCGGTGTCCGCAAGGTCGTCGGGGTGTTCGTTATCGATGAAGTCACCTATCTCTTCATCCTCCTTCTCGTCATCCTCGGCCTCGTCCTCATCGTCGACCTCGGCTTCGATATCGAGGAAAGCATTGCGTCTGTCGCGACGGCGTTTTCGGCGATGGCCCTTGAGCCGGCGTTAGCGTGTTACCGGTGTGAAATAAAGAGAGAAAACATACTCTTTGCACGTCATCTTCATCTTCGTCCTCTTCCTCTTCCTCGTCGTCATCATCGTCGTTCTTGCCCTTAGGCTCTTCCTCTTCATCCTCCTCCTCTTCTTCGTCGACATCTACGTGTTTTGGACGCGCAGGCGACGTGTTGTCACCGTCTTCTTCACCTTCGTCTTGAGCGGGGCGCTTGCGACGCCTGCCTTCGCTGCCTTGTTCGCGTTGAGGCTCCTCATCAGACAGGTCAGCGGGAGCAGGATTGAAGTCCTCCTCGTCAGACGAGTCATCGAATCGAGGGTCGTTGGATGCCATGATGGAATCAACGGCCGCTGGCGTATCCCTCGAAAAATTCGATGCCAGAGACTTGATGCAGGATGCGGAGGATAAAAATTGGCGGTGCACCTCTAGGCGTTATGGCTCTGGCATGTCAAGAACAAGATTGCTGAAAGGCGCCGCGAGGGCGAAATGCGCTGGCCGGATAATTATCGGCTATTCTTCTGCGTCAAACCGTGGTCTCTGCCTTCCCGTGAGAGAACAACCCGGCGGAAATTTTGAAAATAGACAAAACTCGAAGGAATTAATCCAATATCTCACCAGAAGTAAAATTCGGTAGCTCGCACCATATAACGTGGTGTGATGGATGCGCGGTCCTAAGATGAATAGATTCGCCAAACGCCTATAAACCTTGGAGCCTTCTTGTCCGCTCCCGCTTACCCGACTGTTGCCGAAAGCTGATTTTGCGCTTCTGTTTATTGTCAAACTATTATGCAGGAGCAATTTTGATGCAAGAAGAAGAAAAAAGGATGAAGGCAATTTTAATAGACAGGTTTTGTGACACGTTGGACGAGGTCCACGTATCAGAAGTCCCCAGCCCCAAAGCCACAGAGGACAATGTTCTGGTACGAGTTCGAGGCGCCGGGATCAACTATGTCGACACTCTATACGTCGGTGCTCCCAATCATCTCAATACGATTCTACTGATAGCTAAAAAGTACAGGCACGTGGAAAACATCAAAACAATAAGAGGCATGTGATCCCTCCATTCGTCCTCGGCCTCGAGTTCGCTGGCACCGTCATCTCCGCGCCGGCCGACTGCGAGTTCCAAAAAGGCGACGCCGTGTTTGGCGACTACGCCGGCTCGTACGCCGAGATCATCTCCATCCCCAGAGCCCAGATCCCGTCACTGCTGCGCGTCCCCGAGGGGTGGCCCGTCGAGGCGGCCGCCGGCCTCGCCGCCACGCTCCCCGTGTCCTACGACGGCCTCCTCTCCGCGGGCCGCCTGCGCGCCGGCGAGACCGTCCTCGTGCACGCGGCCGCCGGCGGCCTCGGCGTCATGGCCTGCCAGGTCGCCGCGGCAAAGGGCTGCCGCGTCATCGGCACCGCCGGCTCCGACGACAAGTGCGCCTACGCCAGGGGCTACGGCGCGAGCGAGTGCATCAACTACTCTGCGGACGCCGCGTGGTGGGAGAGAGTGAACGCGCTCACCGGCGGCAGGGGTGTGGATGTCGTCTTCGATCCGGTCGGCCTGGTTGAGGGCAGCCTGAAATGCACGGCCCCGAAAGGCCGCGTTGTCGTCGTGGGCTTTGCAGGGCTGGACGGCAAGTTTGAACGGATTGCAATGAATCGCATTCTGCTGAAGCAGGTGGAGCTCATAGGATACGTGCGTGCTTTTCTTATTGCTACCTCAAGCTCCTCTGCTAATGATATCCCATTCTAGCGCTTTGGCCAGACCTTGCGAGACAACCCTTCCCATAGGGCGGAAATTTGGGAGCAGCTGTATCCAATGCTGGAGTACTTGAGCGTCAAGCCGGCTATCTCTATCATGTATGAGGGACTTGAGAGCGTACCGAGAGCACTGAAAGACATCTCGGAACGGAAAATATTTGGCAAGGCGATTGTACGGCCTCTGACTGGAGGCAACATTGCCCGATTGTGAGAGTTTCTCGGGAGAATATCCCGGCATCCCCTTTGACATATACTTCATGTATTTAAAATCCAATGACCTACAACTCCTTAGATATGTATCCCTATGACTACCAGGGCATATTAACTCGTATACCCACCCTCCGCCATTTTACAGTTTGCCGCCTTGCTTGCTTCAACCTGCAGATTTTGGGGTCAGCTACCTGGATGCCGAACAGACCAAAAAAAAGGACATGACAAATATCTCCCTCGGTATAACACAAAATCCCTCTCCAAAGTCAAGTCTAAAGCCATGCTGCGTGTTTTTCAGCCCCAGATGGTGGAAAAGCCGTACTTGTTTGGTCGTGCGTTGCTATGGCTCAATTGAGACGAGCCCCCCAAATGCCGCGTCCAGCACTCACGCCTAACCATTCGCCATAGTCGTGACCTTGAAGGTGTGGCGTCCATCCTAGGTTGCCAACTTCGTAGTCGCATTCCCAGCTAGCGACAGGGCTTCGCGTATTTTCCTGAGAACCATTGGAGGGAACTATGGAAGAACCCGAGTTAATGAGGTCCCAGATTAGAACCTGGCAGTCATCGCCACCAGAAGCCAACGTGCCGCGTCGGAGAGGCGACCACTCTAGACAGTTTATCGACCCGGTATGGCCGTGAAGCTCAAGGAGAGCCTGGCCTGGCTGCCGCACATCAAGGACACGGATAATATTGGAGTCTTGGGCAAAGGTGGCCAGGAGATGAGTATCGTGAGGTGAAGTGGCAAGTCGTAGCAGCGGCGGAGGGTTGGCCATCGTTTGCTGGGCTTGTGTAGGACTGGTGCGTCCTGAGCCATCAACTGAAGATAGTTAGCGCGACGCGTTAGCAGACAAGGTTCGGAATATCTTACGTCTGTCATCCTTTCCTGTGGGCTCGTAGATAATGGTAGAGTGCTCAAGGCTGCGGAGGTCAAACATGCGAACACTGCCGTCTTGGCCACAGCTGACAAAGACGTCAACACTGTTGGCGCAGAACCTCACATCATAGACCTCCTTGTCGTGCGCGATTAGTTGTGTCTTGGCAGTCAATGAGGGAATGTCCCAAATTGTACAAGTAGTGTCAATGCTAGAGGTAATTATGAGACTAGGTGACACTGTATTCCAGTCAAGGGACGTCAAAGGCGCGGTGTGGTCTGGCGTCTTCGAGTTTGACAACAACGCGAGAGGCGTCAGCTTGGCGGGGGCCGGATCTCGCGGACCACCTCGCGTAATATTATTTCCTGGGTTTGATGGTGTGTCGGAGGGCAAAGACCACAGTCGAAGATGGTCGCCCGAGGTCGCCAAAAGATCTGTAGACTGCTTCTGTGATGATGGTGGTTCCCAGAGGAGTCGGGTCACGGGGTATGAATGCGTAGCTTCGGCCAGCTTTGTAAATTCGAGACTGTATTTGGAAGTGCCAGGGGTGTAGACATCTTGGGGAGTGGGAACGACGTGAGAGTCGAGAATTTGAATCTAAGTTGGTTAGCTTAGCTTGGGCTTTTGGGG
>JANZYN010000235.1:0-11502 GCA_025583755.1 Cordyceps tenuipes
AGTTTATCGACTATAACTAGTATACTATTATAGTATACTTTAGTTATAGGTTCCTTTAACTTTAGTAGTTTAATAATAAAGTCTATTATAATTATTTACTATACTCGTTTAGGTAGTAGTATTAGTTGTAGTTCTCTATAAGGCGCGTACTATACTACCTTAGCTTTATTATAGATGTTATAGTTTTTAATAACTTCCTATATAATCTTTCTACTTCTAGGGAAGTCGTACGATCTTCTTAATCTATTAATCGTTTTCCCTACACCCTAATGTCTATATAATAGGTGCTTATATATTTCTTTAATAAGCTACTTCTAAAGTGTACTAGGAATATACTAACGTTTATTAAATAAGTAGTTATTCCTACTCTTAGTTATATATAGTTTCGTTTCCTAATTGTCTAGGTAGCTATTATTCTTTACGTGTAATATAATACATTGTATCTATGTCTTATCTAGCTTAGCTTACTATGTTATACTAATTTCTCTAGTGCCTAATATAAGGTTCCTATCCTTAGTGGCTTATAATAAGGGTATATTATCCACTTATTCTTCTAACTTTAGATCTTCTCTATAGCTAAGCGCGTCTACTCGCCTATTTTCTAATCCTTTTCGATATATAATCTTAAAGTCGTAGTCTATAAGGGTTTTATACTATCTAATCTACTGTTTATTTAGATCTTTTATAGTTAAGAACGATATAAGATTCTTATAGTTAGTATACACCTTAACTTAATACTTTACTCTAATAAGATAGTGTCTCTATTCTTTAAAACACTAAATAATCACTATAAGCTCTTTATTATAGATCCTATAGTTTAGCTTAGGTCTATAGAGTTTCTATAAGAAGAATACAACTAGGTATAACCTTCCTTTATTGTCTTACTATCTAAGCTACCCGTCTAGGCTATAGTCTAAAGCGTTAGTCTTAAGCTTATAAGGCTTATCCTAATTAGGTGCTTTTAATATAGGTTCTTTTATAACTAAGTCTTTAATGTCTTAGAATGCCTTAGCTTTATATTCTCCCTACTTAAAGCTAATTTCTTTCTTTATTAGATTAGTAAGAGGTTATACTATATCGCTATATCCTCTAAGGAACTTATAATAGAAGTTTATAAAGGCAGTAAACGCTCTTATATCTTTTAGTATTATTAGTATTAGCTATTCCTTAATAGTTTTAATCTTATCGTCGCTTATTCGTACTTCTCTATACGTAAGTATATATCCTAGGAAGTGAATAGTCTTCTAGTAGAACTAGTATTTCTTTACCTCTACTAGGAGGTTGTTGTCTTATAGCGTTTATAGTACCTTATAGACGTATTACTTATATTCCTTTAGTGTGTTTAAATAGATAAGAATATCGTTAAGGTAGACAACTATAAAGATTCCTAGCTATTTCTATAGGATATTATTAATTATTGTTTAAAACGTTACTAGTACGTTAGTTAGCCTAAAAGGTATTACTAGATACTTATAGTATCCTCTAATAGTTCTAAATACTATTATCTACTCTTAGCCCTCCTTTATCTATATAAGGTTATAGGCTCTTTTTAGGTTAAGTGTTATAAACTATATAGCTTTATAGACCTTATTATGTATTTTAGTAATAAGTAGTAATAGGTATTAGTTCTTAATTATAATCTCGTTTAGTTACTAATAGTCGATATATAGTTATAGTTTTCTATTTTTCTTTAGTACCTATAGGATTAGGTATCCTACTAGGGACTCTAATAGTCGTATATATCCCTTTCGTAATATTTCCTCTAGATACTCCTTAAGCGCTTAGTCCTATATAGGGTTCTAGGGATATATCTTATAGAACCTTAGTTCCTTACTAGGCTAGAGTTTAATCTTATAGTCCTAGCGTAAATACTCTAGTAGTCCTATCTCTAGCTCTCCACTAAATAGCTTACTATACTTTAAGTATTCCTTAAGAATCTCTATTGTCTTAGCTTTTAGCTCTCTAGCGATTATATATAGTCCTAGAGGCTTATTGTAATTTAATAAAGGTGCCTTTCTTTAGTTGCTCTTTATATCGTAATCGTATCCTAGTATATCCTATTAAAGTTAGCCTATTCTCTAGTTAACTCTAGGATTACTCGCCTATAACTAGGGTATCCCTAATATAACGTTATATTTTAAGATCTCTATAATATCTAAAGAGATAGTGTATTTTATGCCTTAAATAGAAATAAGAAGTTATACGGTTTCTTAATCCACTACTCTATAGCTATACTTAATAGCTTCTCCTTCTACGTTTATAAGTCAGTAGGGCTCGTTCTTTCTTTTCTAGGGCAATTATAACTTATTAACGAGTTTTAGTAAGATATAATTTCCTTATACTCTACTATCGATTATTGCCTAGGTTTTATTTTCGTTAATAAGGATATTAACTATAAGATAATTAGTACTACTAACGTCTATAGTATATAGAGACTAATTAGATCTTCGTTAAAGTATTAGTCTTAGTTATAATAACGGTTATTATTTTCTAAACTTCCTTCCTTTTATATGTTATTATATAGTCTACTTATTAGACTTATCTTAGAGCTATAGTAACGGTTAAGTTATCTACCTTCTAAGTTAATTAGATTTAGACTAAATAAATTATTCTCCCTTATATAGTTTCTATTATATTCCTATCGTGTAGGTCTAATATAGATAGTATAGGTGTTATCCTTAATTCAGGTTTCTTCGTTTCGTTATAACACAATATAGTCGTCCTCCCTTCTATACTCTATCTAACCTTAGAGTTCTTTAGTATAGTAGGGTTTAATGTTAGGAGTAGGAAACTATTAGTACTTAATCTTATCTATAAGGTAATCCTTATAGTAATAGTACACACACATAGTCTACGTAAGTTAGTAGTGTTATAGGTGTTATATAATGTGTTTAGAGTGGTTTTTATCTTTAGCTACCTTATATTCCCTATCTTAGTCCTCTTAAATAGATATAGCTAGTATATCTAAGTCGGTAATTACTTCGCCTTTAACTATAATAAACTCTATATCCTTAGACTTAAAGTTCGTAGGTCGTGCTTAGTTCTATAAGATATACTTCTTACTACTATAGTCCTAAGGTGTCTTAAGGAAGACCTTCTTCTATTTAGTGTCTATAGTGCTTAAAGTGATAAAGGCGTCTTTAAGCTTTAATTAGTTAATTCGGGTGGTCCTAGATTTATAAGGATACTATCTAGATTCTTTTTTATTAGTTTTATAGATTAAGTATACGTTATTATAATATACTAAGAAGTATAGATAGTTATATATATATATCTCTTCTTCTTCGTTAGGTACTAGTTAGGTTCTAAAATCCTAGTCTTTATCTAATAAGGCTTTATTATAATCTATAAATCGGTTACTATCTAAGACGTATTCCTTACTATTAACTATACTAATATTATAAGTTAGTAGGTCTTTTTAGTTTACTACGTTTAGCTTCTAGTATTCTTATATAGGTTTCTAAGACTTCTTTAGAGCCTTACACTTATTCGTAAAGTGTCCTAGCTTTCTATAATTATAATAAGTCTTATCCTTTTCCTTATAAGTAGCGTTAAGTTCTATTAGGCCTAAATAAGTTCTATAGGCCGTAGACCCTCTATATCGCCTACTAGTGTTTAGCTAATAATATAGTAGTAGGTTATTTCGTTTTCTAGTGCTCTATCCTCTACGTTTAAGTCGCCTAGTATAGAGTCGATTATCGACCTTAATAATCTTATTAGTGAATTCGTTAAAGGTGTTAGGTCGATCCTCCTTTACGATCTTATCCTTTACGTCCTCTCGTAGAGCGTCGTAGAGTAACTCTATTACGCTATTATCGTCCTATATAAGGTGGTTTAAGATACGCTTAAATTCCCTTATAAGGTGCTAAGTAGATCTAGTCTACTTAAGGGCTTTAAGTTTATAAATAGCGGTGTGAATTTCGTCTAGATCTTTAAAGGTAGTTTAGAGTAGTTCTTTAAAGCGTTTATACTACTAAAAGATTCATATAGTTTTATCCTTAGGTTCTTTATTATCGAGGTAGTCTTAAAGAGTTAGCTCTTACTACTCTATTGCTTTACTAGTAAGAAGATTCCTAATATAAAGTATCTTTATAGTAAGATTAATAATAGTAGTATTAATATAAAGATAGGCTTTAGCCTAAGTTAAGAAGTTTTAAACGTCTCCTTTAGTTCTATTAAATGAGTTAGGTTTAGGAAACTTTAGAAGCGTAAGGGTTCTAGTATTAGCGTTCTATATAGTCTAGATTTAAGTAGTAAGGGCGTCGATCTACTGCCTTATCTACACTATAGTTTAGCCTAGGTTAGTTATTATACCGCTAGTAGTAGATATTATAAAGGTTAGCTGCTTACGGTTTTAAGGTAACCTACTAAATAGGACTAATTAAAATATAATAGTGGCTTATTCCTAATCTATAATAGGTCTGTTTTTTAGGTAGAGAGTTAGGTCGAAATATATAAGAGTGCTAGTAAGTAGTGTTATAGTGTGTAAGTTATATTAGGAGATTACTCCTAATAAACTAATACTTAGAATATTACTTAGATTAATTAGTAGAGATCTAGTCTAGCTATCTACTAGAAATCCCCTTCCCTATATACCTATCCTATCCTCTACTATATTCCTAGATTATACTAATCCCTCCTAACCTATTAGCCTAGATTAGATTAAGTCCGTCTAATAAGTCCTCTTAGATTAGTCTAATCCCTCTTAATCTAGTCATATAACCCTTAGTCTTATCTTCGCATTAGCCACACAGTGGCTTCCTGCCCTTCCTGTGTCTAGCTTCCTTTGTGTGCAACGGGCCGCCTATGCAGGCCTCCCTGCCCGTTTATTATAAGAGGGTGTTTCCTACTATAAGGAGTGCGTCTATTAGGGTCGCTTATATAATAGTTTAGGCGTACCTATATTATCTCTTAATAAAATAATCTCTAAGTCTTAACGTTTATATTAGGAGGAGGAAGAGGCTATTACCCTACTATAACATCTCTAATAGGAGTCCTTTAAGGCCTTTACTAAACTAGACCGTCTATATAAACAATACGAGTCTCTTATAACTTATAGTTCCACTATAGTTAGCCGTAGCCTCTAGTCACTTAATAAGCTAGACAAGTTAGAGTAGGCTCTATTAGAAGCTACTATCTAAGTATAGTCCCTAGGCTATATTAATATAATTAACTAGAATACTATTTTACTAAATCCCTTTTTTTTGTTTAAGGTGGATTTATTAGGATAGACTACTACTAACTAAACTACTAAAGTAGGTCTAAATAGTTTATAAGGTTCACGTAGGGTTCCTATGTGTTTTCTAAATAGGGGTATCCTTTCTACTTAATAAGATAATAATAACTCTTTTTTATTCTTTATATTTTTAGTATTTCTTTAACTTTATACTCGTTTATATTTTTAATAGTAACGTCTATAGTAAGTATTATATTACTTAGTACTTTCTCTAGTAATAATATATAAAATATAGGATATATTCTTATCCCTTCTAGTAATAATAGTTTATAGTTAACTTCTAATAGTTTTTATTTAATAAGGAATAGTCTAATTTTCTTTTAGTCGAGTTTATTACTAGGTCGTTTTATTTTAATATTTTTATAGATAAGGTAAACTTTATCTCCTCTCTTTAGGATTAGTACTAGTAATCTCTTTTTATCTATATAGTATTTTATTTAATTCTATAAAAATATCTATTCTACTTATAGATGTTTTTATATTTCTATAATTATTAATATATATACTATAGCTACTAGTGTGTTTATATTCTATACTATATATATTTTAATTATAGGGTTAAATCTATAGTTCACCCTAAAGGGTAATATTTTCGTATTTTTACTTTCTAAGCTATTTATAGCCTATTATACGAGTAGTAGCTATTCTACTTAATTATTCTATTAGTAGTTTATATAGCTTTATAGATACTATTTAAGTATTTAGTTCTAGATTTCTATTTATCTATCTATCTATAGATAGAATACTATTAAAAGGTTTTATTTAACCTTTATAATTTCTATAAGGCATTTCTAGAAGTTTAATATAAAGAGTTTATCTTAATCTATTATTAACTTAGTAGGTAACCTATATTATATAACGATTATCTTAAAGAAGATATATACTAAATCTCTTATATTATTTAATTCTATATAGGGAATATAGTAGGTGTACTTTATAAGTTTATTAATAATAACTAGTATACTATTATAGTATACCCTAGTTATAGGTTCCTTTAACTTTAGTAACTTAATAATAAAGTCTATTATAATTATTTCCTATACTCTTTCTAGTAGTAGTATTAGTTATAGTTCTCTATAAGGCGTATATTATACTATCTTAGCTTTATTATAGATATTATAGTTCTTAATAACTTCCTATACGATTTTTCTACTTTCTAGGAAATTATATAATCTTCTTAATCTATTAATCGTTTTCCCTATACCCTAATGTCTATATAATAGATACTCGTGTATTTCTTTAATAAGCTACTTCTAGAGTGTACTAGGAACGTACTAGCGTTCTTAGAATAAGTAGTTATCCCTACTCTTAGTTATAAACGGTTTTATTTCCTAATTATCTAGGTAGCTATTATTTTCTATATACAATATAATATATTATATCTATATATTATCTAGCTTAACTTACTAGGTCGTATTAACTTCTTATATACCTAGAATAAGGTTCCTATCCTTATTATACTTAAGTAGTAGATTCTTATCTAGTGCTTCTATCGATTTTAAGTCTTTATATCGGCTTAAAGCGTTAGCTCTACTATTAAGCGATCCTTTCTAATATAGGATCTTAAAATTATAATCTATTAGGGTTTTATACTATCTAATCTATTATTTATTTAGATCCTTTATAGTTATAAATAAGGTTAGGTTCTTATAGTTAGAATAAACCTTAACCTTATAGTTTACGCCTACTAAATAGTATCACTATTCTTTAAATACCTAAATAATAGCTATAAGTTCTTTATTATATATACTATAGTTAAGTTCTAGTCTATTAAGTTTCTTTAATAGGAATATAATAGGATAGAGTCTTCCTTTACTATCTTTCTATCCTAACTATCCTCTAATTATATAGTTAGATATATTAGTCTTAACTTTAAAAGGTTTATTTAGATTAGCTATAAGAAGAACTAGCTCTTCTAGGATTTTATTTTTTAGGTCTTAAAATACCTTAGTTTCTACTTCTATTTATTTAAACTTATAATCCTTCTTTATAAGGTTAGTTAAAGGAATAGTGATTTCCCTAAACTTATAAATAAACTTATAATAGAAGTTAGTAAATCTAAGAAATCCTTAAACTTCCTTAACGTTTATAGGTTCTAGCTAATTTCTAATATCTTTAATCTTAGATAGACTTATCCTAATTTATCCTAGTGTAATTTTATATCCTAGGAATTTAACTTTCTATTAATAAAACTTACTCTTTATCTTTTTAACTAAAAGCTTATTATCTTATAATATTTATAATACCTTATATATATACTTCTTATATTCTTCTAATATATTTAAGTAGATAAGAATATTATCTAGATAGATAATAATAAACCTATTAATTTATCCTTTTAGTATTATATCGATTATTATTTAAAAGGTTATAGGTGCGTTTATAAGTCTAAAAGGTATTACTAGGTATTTAAAGTACCCTCTTATAGTTTAAAAGGTGGTTTTCTACTTATAACTAGCTACTATACGGATAAGGTTATAAGCCCCTTTTAGGTTAAGGGTAGTAAACTATTACACTTACCCTAGTTAATTATAGATCTCTATAATAAGTAGTAATAGGTATTAGTTCTTAATTATAATCTTATTCGTTTTCTAAAAGTCGATATATAGTTATAATTCTCTATTTTTCTTTAGTACCTATAGGATTAGGTGTCCTATTAGGGACTTTAATAGTCGTATATATCCTTTTAGTAGTATTTCCTCTAAATACTTCCTAAGCGCTTTGTCTTACTCTAGATTAGTAGGATAGACTTTATTAAACGTTAGTTTTTTACTAGGCTAGAATTCAATCTTATAGTCCTAGTGTAAATATTCTAGTAGTCCTATTTCTAGTTCTTTACTAAATAGCTTACTATACTTTAAGTATTCCTTAGGAATCTCTATTATATTAGCCTATAACTCTCTAGCGATTATATATAGTCCTAGAGGTTAGTTATAATTTAATAAAGGTGCCTTTCTTTAGCTACTCTTCTTATTATAATTATATCCTAGTGTATCCTATTAAAGTTAGCCTATTCTCTAGTTGACTCTAGGATTACTCGCCTATAACTAGGGTATCCTTAATATAACGTTATGTTTTAAGATCTCTATAATGTCTAAAGAGAGAGTATATTTCGTGCCTTAGATAGAAATAGGAAGTTATATAGTTTCTTAATCTACTACTCTATAGCTATACTTAATAGCTTCTCTTTCTACGTTTATAAATTAGTAGGGCTCGTTTTTCTTTTTCTAAGGCAATTATAATCTATTAACGAGATTTAATAAGATATAATTTCCTTATACTCTACTATTAATTATTACCTAGATTCTTCTTTCCTTAATAAGGATATTAACCGTAAGGTGTATAGTACTATTAACGTTTATAGTATATAGAGACCTATTAGATCTCTATTAATGAATCGGTCTTAATAGTAGCGATAGCTGTTTTTTCCCGCTTTATACTAATTACTGTCCTTATTCATACGTTCTTCTTAGCGTTTATATTAGTAGTAGTCTTCTAACTATTCCGTTAGAGTAGGGTTATAGTTTAGTTACTTTCCCTTTATATCGATTAAGCTTAGGCTAAGTAAGCTTCTCTCTATTATACAGTTTCCTCCTTCCTTATATTATAAGGTTATAGCTTAGATAGTATATAGGTTTTCGTCCTTAATATAATAATAACTTCCTTTATTCTTTTATAGAACGATTTCTAAGGTGTTTCTCTTCTAGATTCCCTAGTATTATAGATCCGTTTCTAAGTATAGTCTATATCTAGTAAAGTGTAGTTCCCTTAGAAACCATCTATATTTAAGCTTCTTTTAGAGGTGTCGTCTATAACTATTATAGTAGTATAAGGCCTAAGAGATTATAGTATGTTTTTAGTACAATATACTTATTATAGGATGTTTTCTTATATAATAGGTCTCTTTTACTACTAGTTAGTAGACTAGGTCGAAGAGTACTATTAGGTCTAATGCGTTAGTGCCTTAGAGGGTAACTACGATAGGCTTTAGATCTCCTTTTCTACTTATTAGCGCGCTCTAAAGTGTACTACTAGATTCTTCTAGTGTCTTATAGGAGATCCTTTTCTATTCGGTATTAGGGACACTTAGAGTAATAAAAGCGTCTTTTAATTCTAACTAGTTGGTTTAAGTAGTCTCTAGTTCGTAAGGGTACTATCCTAATCCTTCTTTATTAGATTTATAAACTAAGTATATGTCTTTATAGTATACTAAAAAGTGTAAATAATTATATGTGTTATTATTCTAGTATTCTTTAGGAGTAGCTAGGACACATTTAGTGTCCTCCTATATGCCTAACTCTAGGGTTAATACATAGGCTAGTGGCTAAGTCCTATATTCCTAATCTTCTTTAAGTAGTAGTTATATACTAAAGTTCTAGTCTTTATTTAATATAGCTTTATTATAATCTATAAAGCGGTTATTGTTTAAAAAGTATTCTTTACTATTAACTATACTAATATTATAAGTTAGTAGGTTATTATAGTTTACTATATTTAATCTATAGTTGTCCTTAACTAGCTTCTACTACTTCTTAAGTGCTCTATACTTATTAGTAAAGTGTCCTAGCTTCCTATAGTTATAGTAAGTCTTAACTTTTCCTTTCTTATAGCTCTTATATATAGCGTTAAGTTCTATAGGTCCTACGTGTGTTCTATAGGCCGTAGATCCTCTATAACGTCTACTAGTATTAGCCTAGTAGTGTAGTAACGGGTGATTCTACTTTCTAGTACCTCGTCCTCTATGTTTAAGTCGCCTAGTATATAGCCGGTTGTTAATCTTAATAATCTTTTTAATAAATATATTAAAGTCATCTAGTCGATCTTCCTTAGCGATCTTATCCTTTATGTCTTCTTTTAGTCTATCGTAGAAGAGTTCTATTTAACTATCGTTATTCTAGTTAATATAAGTAGCGATACGTCTAAATTCGCGTGTATAGTGCTAAGTAGATCCGGTCTGCCTTAAAGACTTAAGTTTACGTGTTATAGTTTAGACCTCGTCTAGGTCGCTAAATACGGTCTATAGTACTTCCTTAAAGTTTTTATACTTCGTAAAGATATGTATAGTATCGTTATTAGGACTCTTATTATTAAGGTAGTCTTAGAGTGTTAGCTCCTACTATTCTATAGCTTTACCTATAAGAAGGTTTCTTATATAAAGGATCTTTATAGATTCCTTAGTAATAGAGTTATTAACTTAGAGATAGGCTTTAGCTTAGGTTAAGAAAGTATAGATGTCCCCTCTAGTTCCGTTAAACGTATTAGGCTTAGGGAACTTAGGTATTATCGTCTTTAGTTCTAGGGGCGTAGTAGCTTTAAGCTTTATTTCCTCTAACTACGTATAGAGGTACTTAACCTTAGTGTTAAGGTTAGTAACTTTAGTGGTTAGGTTAGCAACTATAACCACTAGGTTAGTATCTATAGGCGTTAGGTTAGTGGCTGTTATTACTGTGTTAGTCTTCTTACCGCTAGTAATAGACATTATAAAGGTTAGCTGTTTACGGTTTTAAGGTAACTCACTAAATAGGACTAATTAAAATATAATAGTGGCTTATTCCTAATCTATAGTAGGTCTATTTCTTAGGTAGAGAGTTAGGTCGAAATGTATAAGAGTGCTAGTGAGTAGTATTATAGCGTATAAGTCACGTTAGGAGGTTACTCCTAATAGTAAGACTATTACTTAGATTGATTAGTAGAGATCTAGTCTAGCTATCTACTAGAAATCCCTTTCCCTATATACCTATCCTATCCTCTACTATAACGTCTAGATCACTAGGCTCACACTATAATCCCTATAATCCTAGATTAACGCTAGATTACTATAATCCCTAGTGATCTAGTCACATGACCCTTCCTTTATTCCTACGCCTTTATAAGCGCCCTATAGTCACTCGTTAGGCCGCCCTGTCCCTTATCTGTAGTACATTAGTGTATTCGTAACACTATAATAAGGAACTTATAGTAATTATTTAGTGTTTTAAAGAATAAAGATACTATTTTATTAGAGTAATATATTAAGTTAAAGTATATACTAATTATAAGAATCTTATATTATTCTTAACTATAAAAGATTTAAATAAATAGTAGATTAAATAGTATAAGACCTTTATAGACTATAACTTTAAGATTATATATTAAAAAGAATTAAAGAATAGATAAGTAGATATACTTAACTATAGAGAAGATCTAAAGTTAAAAGAATAAGTAAATAATATACTCTTATTATAAGCTACTAAAGATAGGAACCTTATATTAAGTACTAGAGAAAT
>JANZYN010000236.1:0-11386 GCA_025583755.1 Cordyceps tenuipes
CGAAACTATACGAATCTTTTAGCGGTATAAACGCTTTAAAGAACTACTCTAAACTACCTTTAGAGATCTAGACAAAATTCGTACTACTACTTATAAACTTAAAGCCCTTAAGTAGACTAGATCTACTTAGCACCTTATAAGGGAATTTAAGCGTATCTTAAACCACTTTACGTAGGACGATAATAGTATAATAGAGCTACTCTATAACGCTCTATAAGAGGACGTAAAGGATAAGATTGTAAAGGAGGATCGACCTAACACCTTTAACGAATTCACTAGTAAGATCATTAAGGTTAATAATCGACTCTATACTAGGCGACTTAAACGTAGAGGATAGGGCACTAGAAAACGAAACAACCCGTTACTACGTTATTAGCTGAACACTAGTAGGCGATATAGAGGGTCTATAGCCTATAGAACTTATTTAGGCCTAATAGAACTTAACGCTACTTATAAGGAAAAGGGTAAGACTTATTATAATTATAGAAAGCTAGGATACTTTACGAATAAGTTGTTATAGATATAGAGGCCTAGCTAGAGGAGGAGGCCACAGGCAGTGACGTAAGAAAGGATGTCCTGGTTAGGAAGGAGGAACATAGTCACGTAACTGCTCGGTATGATCTGTGTGATTAGTGTGCTCGGTATAGAGCACACTAAGCAAGAGAGCACTAAAGAGTAGTAGAGGATAGGACGGGTATATAGGGAAGGGGATTTCTAGTAGATAGCTAGACTAGATCTCTACTAATTAATCTAAGTAATAGTTCTACTATTAGGAGTAACCTCTTAATATAACTTATAACGCTATTTATTATACTCTCGTGTATTTAACCTAACTCACTATCTAAGAAATAGATTCTACTATACCTTAGAGATAAACCACTATTACATTTTAATTAGTCCTATTTAGTGAGTTACCTTAAAACCTTAAGCAGCTTACTAAGATGTCTACTATAAGCGGACCTACTAGCACGCCTATCCTAAGGACCGATAAAGACACTACTAACGATGTCTAGAAGCTTATAGTGAGAATCGAAAAACTTAAGAAGACTAATAAGAAGCTCTAAGAGGCTATAACGCAGTATTAGAAGGAGATTAATAACCTTAAGGAGGTAAGAGAAAAGCTCGAGTCTAGATTAGAAAAGAAGAGTAATAAGGGATTAGGACGAGGTAATATACCTAAGTTCCTAAAACTAGCACCTTACGACAGAATAAAAGGAGACGTAAGGGGTTTCTTTACGTAGGTAAGAGCCTACCTCTATATTAATAATAAGGCACTTAAGACACTTAAAGCCTAGATCTTATACATTAGTAACCTCTTAATCGGAAAAGCAATAGAATAGTAGGAGCCTACGCTATACGACTACTTAGAAGGAGAAGATAACACTAAACGAAACACTAAAATAATCTAAGTATTTAGAGACTATAACAACTTTAAGGAGCGACTCTTTAACGCCTTTAGAAACCCGGATAAGCATAGGGAGGCTATATAATAGCTCCTTTAGCTTAAGTAGACTAGATCTACGGCTTATTACACTAGGGAATTTAAGAGGATTATATCTAAACTTAATTAGGACAATAAGCCTAAGATAGAAATTTACTACTAAGGATTAAGAGAAGAATTAAAGGACGACATCTATAGAGAACTATAGCCTTAGTAATTTAATAACTTTATAGAGCTAGTCATTAAGGTAGATAATCGCCTATACGAAAGACGTTAAGAACGAAGGGGAGGACCTAGTTATAGACTATACGGAAAGTTTAATAAACTAAACATTAGTAAACCATAAAAGACCTCTACCGCCTATAGTCATTACATAGGACTAATAGAACTTAACACTACTAATAAAGAGAAAAATAAGACTTACTATAACTATAGTAAGAAAGGGCATTTTATAAATAAATATAGAGCCCTAAAGAAACTATAGAAGCCGGTTAGAGAAGGGAAAAAGCTTAGTATAGTAAATCATAAGAACATACTAATACACAACATTAGTATAGCTAATAGCGAAGAATACTTCTTAGACAGTAACCGCTTTATAGAATACAATAAAACAACATCGGATAAAGACTAGAATTTTAGTACACAACTATTACCTAAAGAAGATTAGGAATATAGAACCTAGCCACTAGCTTACACGTTAACCCTAGAGTTAAACGTATAGGAGGATACTAAGTGTGTCCCTATTACTCCTAAAGGACACTAGAACGATAAAACGTATAACTATTTACACTTCTTAGTATACTATAAGGACATATACGTGATTTATAAATCTAATAAAGACGGAGCTAGATACTATCTAAAGAAACCCGTTAGTACGCTAAAGAGCGCACTATCGAGTAGAGAAGGAGACCCTAAACCTATTATAGTCTCCCTCTACGGATACAACGTAGAAGATCCCACTACCCTTATTAGCCAGCTATAGACGGCTAAATATAGTACGTATAGTACATACGAAGAACTAGGGAACGTATACCCTATTATAAGGATAACAGACTAAAACCACACTATAATTTTATAGGCATTATACCTATACGACCACTATAGAAGACATCTCTAGAAGAAGCTAGAATACTAATAGTTTCTACGACTATACCCTAGAAGAATTAACTTCTATAGGCTATTCCTAGAAACCGACCTCTAGTATTAGAGAATCTAGAGCCGAACTTCTATAAGACTAGTCCTTAAAAGGAACTAAGGAACTTACTATATTAAGGATAAGAACCTATACACTATCTAAGCTATAACCTTATAGTATAAAGAAAAAGGAAACTATATAATAGAGAGAAACTTACCTAGCCTAAGTTTAATCGACATAAAGGGAAAGCAGCTGAACTATAGCCCTACTCTAATAGAACAATTAGAAGACTATTACTAACGTAAGCGTTAAGAAGAACGCGCTAATAGAGGTAAGAATCGAAGCTAATAGGACGACTACCTGTCTAAGCAAAAGACTAAGGAGTAGAAATCGGGAAAAGACAACCATCGCTACTAGAAGGACTAATTCGTCGATAGAGATCTAATAGGTCTCTAAGTGCTATAAACGTTAATAGTACTACACACCTTATAGTTAAAATCCTTATTTAAAAGAAAAGAATCTAGGCAATAATTAATAGTAGAGTATAAGGAAACTACATCTTATTAAATCTCGTTAATAAATTATAATTGCCTTAGAAAAAGAAAAACGAGCCCTACCGACTTACGAACGTAGAAGGAGAAGCTATTAAGTATAGCTATAGAGTAGTGGATTAGGAAACTATACAACTTCCTATTTCTATTTAAGGCAAGAACCACACTTTCTCCTTAGATATTATAGAGATCTTAAAACACGACGTTATATTAGGGATACCCTAGTTATAGGCGAGTAATCCTAGAGTCAACTAGAGAACCGGCTAACTTTAGTAGGATACACTAGGATACGATTATAATAAGAAGAGCGGCTAAAGAAAGGCACCTTTATTAAATTATAACCGACCTTTAGGACTATATATAATCGCTAGAGAGTTATAGGCTAATACAATAGAGATTCCTAAGGAATACTTAAAGTACAGTAAGCTGTTTAGTAGAGAGCTAGAAATAGGACTACTAGAATATTCGCGCTAGGACTATAAGATTAAATTCTAGCCCGGTAAGGAACTAACGTTTAATAAAGTCTATCCTACTAATCTAGAGTAAGATAAAGCGCTTAGGAAGTATTTAGAGGAAATACTACTAAAGGGATACGTACGACTATTAAAGTCCCTAGTAGGACACCTAATCCTATAGGTACTAAAGAAAAACAGAGAATTACGACTATACATCGACTTTTAGAAAACGAACGAGATTATAATTAAGAACTAATACCCGTTACTACTTATTATAGAGATCCGTAATTAACTAGGGTAAGCGTAATAGTTTACCACCCTTAACCTAAAAGGGGCTTACAACCTTATCTATATAGCGGCTAGTCACGAGTGAAAAACCGCCTTTCGAACCATAAGAGGGCACTTTAAATACCTAGTAATGCCTTTTAGACTTATAAACGCACCTATAACCTTCTAAACTATAATTAACACAATACTAAAAGGATAAATTAATAGGTTTATTATTATCTACCTAAATAATATTCTTATCTACTTAGACACATTAGAAGAACATAAAAAGCACATATATAAAGTACTATAAATATTATAAGACAATAAGCTTTTAGTTAAAAAGATAAAGAGTAAGTTTTATTAATAGAAAGTTAAATTCCTAGGATATAAAATTACACTAGGATAAATTAGGATAAGTCTATCTAAGATTAAAGATGTTAGAAATTAGCTAGAACCTATAAACGTTAAGGAAGTTTAAGGATTTCTTAGATTCACTAACTTCTATCGTAAGTTCATTTATAAGTTTAGGGAAATCACTATTCCTCTAACCGACCTTATAAAGAAGGATCACGAGTTTAAATAGATAGAAGTAGAAACTAAGGCATTTTAAGACCTAAAAAACAAAATCCTAGAAGAGCTAGTTCTTCTTATAGCTAATCTAAATAAACCTTTTAAAGTTAAGACTAACGTATCTAACTATACGATTAGAGGATAGTTAGGATAGAGAGACAGTAAAGGAAGACTCTATCCTATTGTATTCCTATTAAAGAAACTCAACGGACTAGAACTTAATTATAGTATACACAATAAAGAGCTTATAGCTATTATTTAAGCATTTAAAGAATAGCGACACTATTTAGTAGGCGTAAACTATAAGGTTAAGGTTTATTCCGATTATAAGAACCTAACCTTATTTACAACTATAAAGGATCTAAATAAACAATAGATTAGATAGTACGAAACCCTTATAGATTACAATTTTAAGATCCTATATTAGAAAGGATCGCTTAACGGTAGAGCCGATACTCTAAGCCAACGTAAAGACTTAAGATCGATAGAAGCACTAGATGAGAATCTACTACTTAAGTATAATAAGGATAGGAACCTTATTCTAGGTACACGAGAAGTTAATACGACCTAGTAAGTTAAGCTAGATAATACATAGATACAACGCATTATATTGCACGTTAAAAACAATAGCTACCTAGACAATTAGGAAATAAAACCGTTTATAACTAAGAGTAAGAATAACTACTTATTCTAAGAATACTAGTACATTCCTAGTACACTTTAGAAGTAGCTTATTAAGGAGATATATAAACACCTATTATATAGACATTAGGGTGTAGGGAAAACGATTAATAGATTAAGAAGATCGTACGACTTCCCTAGAAGCAGAAAGATCGTATAGGAAGTTATTAAAAACTATAACATTTATAATAAAGCTAAGGCAGTACGATATACGCCTTATAGAGAACTACAACTAATACTACTACTAGAAAGAGTATAGTAAACTATTATAATAGACTTTATTATTAAATTACTAAAGTTAAAGGAACCTATAACTAGGACATACTACGATAGTATACTAGTCATTATTAATAAGCTTATAAAGTACGCCTACTATATTCCCTATATAGAATTAAGTAATATAAGAGATTTAGCGTATATCTTCTTTAAGATAATCGTTATATAACATAGGTTACCTACTAAGTTAATAATAGATTAAGATAAACTCTTTATATTAAACTTCTAGAAATACCTTATAGAAATTATAAAGGTTAAGTAAAACCTTTTAACGGTATTCTATCTATAAATAGATAGACAAATAGAAATCTAGAACTAGATACTTAAGTAATATCTATAAAGCTATATAAACTACTAATAGAGTGATTAGGTAGAATAGTTACTACTTACACAATAGGCTATAAATAGCTTATAGAATAAAAATACAAAAATATCACTATTTAGGGCGAATTATAGATTTAACCCTACGATTAAAACACATATAGTATAAAATGTGAACGCACTAGTAACTATAGCACATATAGTAATAATCACGGAAATATAAAAACATCTATAAATAGAATAGATATTTTTATAGAATCGGATAAAACACTATATAGATAAAAAGAGATTACTAGCGCTAATCCTAGAGAGAGGAGATAAAGTTTACCTTATCCGTAAAAACATTAAGACGAAACGACCTAGTGATAAACTCGACTAGAAGAAAATTAGACTATTCCTTATTAAACGAAAACTATTAGAAGTTAACTATAAACTATTATTACTAGAAGGGATAAGGATATATCCCGTATTTTATATATTATTATTAGAAAAGGCACTAAGTAATACGACACTTACTATAGACGTTACTATTAAAGACACGAACGAATATAAAGTTAAGAGAATACTTAAAATATAAGGAACTAAAAAGAATCGTTATTATCTTATTAAATAGAAAGGATACCTAAACTCTAAAAATATATAGGAACTACTTAAGAACCTATCTAGTTACTTAGAACTACTTAGACGGTTTTACTAAATAGTAACGACTCGTCCTAAGGAAAGTTTAGATCCCTAAAAGCTATAAAGGACCTAGAAGGCTCGTCTAGGCTGTCTAGAGCTAGAGCCTCTTAACGAAGTATATAAGACTATATCTTAGTAAAGCAGTCTAACTAAAAAGTAATATCAATCTCCTCCTATTAAGCCTAGGCGAGGGCAGAATAAGCCGTAGTAGTAGCTACTACTAACCGACCTACTTCTTAACGCTTCTTCTACGCCTCTTAATAAAGACACTCCTTCTAAGACTTAATACGGTTAAATTCCTCTACCGAGAAGTTTCTATTATAGTATATAATTCCCCGCTTTATACAGGAAGTACACTTAGTGTACCCCTTTAAAACAAAGCATAAGAGGTCTTTCTCTTAGTAGGGAGTACAACGGCCTATATCGAAGAGTTATAGGCTAGTCGTTTCGATTTAAGCGATAAGGTCTTTACGACGTTAGGTTAAGGAACGATAGGATTTACTAACACGAGCGTTAGACATAGTTAGACTATAGTGAGGGGAGAAAGAAGGATAAAAAGGAGAAAAACACATACTAATAGATAAGTCACGTAGAGGCCTATTATAGTGGCCTTAAGGATAAGACTAATAGAGAGGGAGTATTGTATTACGGATATAGAGGCCTAGCTAAAGGAGAAGGCCGTAGGTAGTAACGTAAGAAAGGATGTCCCGGTTAGGAAAGAGGAATATAGTCATATAACTACTCAGTATAATCTATATGATTAGTATGCTCGGCATAGAGCACACTAAGTAAGAGAGCACTAAAGAGCAGTAGAGGATAGGACAGGTATATAGGGAAGGGGATTTCTAGTAGATAGCTAGACTAGATCTCTACTAATCAATCTAAGTAATAGTTCTACTATTAGGAGTAACCTCCTAACGTGACTTACGATACTACTTATTACACTCTCGTACATTCAACCTAACTCACTATCTAAGAAACAGATTCTACTATGCCTTAGAGATAAGCCACCGTTACATAGGAAGCCACTATATAGCTAATACGAAGATAAGACCGAGGGTCATATAACTAGATTAGGAGGGATTAGACTAATCTAGGAGGACTTATTAGACGGACTTAATCTAATCTAGGCTAATAGGTTAGGAGGGATTAGTATAATCTAGAAATATAGTAGAGGATAGGATAGGTATATAGGGAAGGGGATTTCTAGTAGATAGCTAGACTAGATCTCTACTAATCAATCTAAGTAATATTCTAAGTATTAGTTTATTAAGAGTAATCTCCTAACGTGACTTATACGCTACGACACTACTCACTAGCACTCTTGTGCATTTCGACCTAACTCTCTACCTAAGAAACAGACCTACTGTAGATTAGGAATAAGCCACCGTTATAATAATATCTATAGAGAATTATAGCCTTAGTAGTTTAATAACTTTATAGAGCTAGTTATTAAGGTAGATAATTACCTATATAAAAGATATTAAGAATAAAAGAAAGAACTTAACTATAGACTATATAGAAAGTTTAATAAACTAAATATTAATAAACTATAAAAGACCTTTACTACCTATAGTTACTATATAGGACTAATAGAACTTAATACTACTAATAAAGAGAAAAATAAGATTTACTATAACTATAGTAAGAAAGGGTATTTTATAAATAAGTATAGAGCCCTAAAGAAACTATAGAAGCCGGTTAGAAAAGGAAAGAAGCTTAATATAGTAAACTATAAAGATATACTAATATATAATATTAGTATAGCTAATAGTAAAGAATACTTCTTAAATAGTAACTACTTTATAGACTATAATAAAATAATATTAGGTAAAGACTAGAATTTTAGTATATAGCTATTACCTAAAGAAGATTAGGAATATAGAACCTAACTACTAGCTTATATATTAATACTAGAGTTAGATATATAGGAGGACACTAAGTTTATCCCTATTACTCTTAAAGAACACTAGAATAATAATATATATAACTGTTTATACTTCTTAGTATACTATAAAAATATATATATGATTTATAAATCTAATAAAGATAGAGCTAGATACTATCTAGAAGAACCTATTAGTATACTAAAGAGTATACTATTAAGTAGAGAAGGAGACCCTAAACCTATTATAGTCTCTCTCTATAGATATAATATAGAAGATCCTACTACCCTTATTAGTTAGCTATAAACGGCTAAATATAGTACGTATAGTATATATAAAGAACTAAAGAACGTATACCCTATTATAAGGATAATAGACTAAAACTATACTATAATTTTATAGGTATTATACCTATATAACCACTATAAAAGACATTTCTAGAAGAAGCTAGAATACTAATAGTTTCTACGACTATACCCTAGAAGAATTAACTTCTATAGGCTATTCCTAGAAACTAACCTCTAGTATTAGAGAATCTAAAGCCGAACTTCTATAAGACTAGTCCTTAAAAGGAACTAAAGAACTTACTATATTAAGGATAAGAACCTATATACTATTTAAACTATAACCTTATAGTATAAGGAAGGAGGAAACTATATAATAGAAAGAAACTTACCTAGCCTAAGTTTAATTAATATAAAAGGAAAGTAGTTAAACTATAGCCCTACTCTAATAGAATAATTAGAAGACTATTACTAATATAAGCGTTAAAAGAAATACACTAATAGAGGTAAGAATTAAAGCTAATAGGATAACTACCTATTTAAATAAAAGACTAACGAATAGAAGTTAGGAAAAGATAGCCGTTACTACTAGAAGGACTAATTCGTTAATAGAGATCTAATAGGTCTTTAAGTACTATAAACGTTAATAGTACTATATACCTTATAGTTAGAATCCTTATTTAAAAGAAAAGAATCTAAGTAATAATTAATAGTAGAGTATAAAGAAACTATATCTTATTAAATCTTATTAATAAATTATAATTACCTTAGAAAAAGAAAAACGAGCCCTACTAACTTATAAATATAGAAAGAGAAGCTATTAAGTATAGCTATAGAGTAGTAGATTAGGAAACTATATAACTTCCTATTTCTATTTAAGGTAAGAACTATACTCTCTTTTTAGATATTATAAAGAGTTATAGGCTAATATAATAGAGATTCCTAAGGAATACTTAAAGTATAGTAAGCTATTTAGTAGAGAGCTAGAAATAGGACTACTAGAATATTCGTACTAGGACTATAAGATTAAATTCTAGCCTAATAAAGAACTAACGTTTAATAAAGTCTATCCTACTAATCTAGAGTAAGATAAAGTGTTTAAAAAGTATTTAGAGGAAATACTACTAAAGGGATATATATAATTATTAAAGTCCCTAGTAGGATACTTAATCCTATAGGTACTAAAGAAAAATAAAGAATTATAACTATATATTAACTTTTAGAAAATAAATAAGATTATAATTAAGAACTAATACTTATTACTACTTATTATAAAGATCTATAATTAACTAAGGTAAGTATAATAGTTTACTACCTTTAACCTAAAAGGGGCTTATAACCTTATCTATATAGTGGCTAGTTATAAGTAGAAAACCGCCTTTTAAACTATAAAAGGGTACTTTAAATACCTAGTAATACCTTTTAGACTTATAAACACACTTATAACCTTCTAAACTATAATTAATATAATACTAAAAGAATAAATTAATAAGTTTATTATTATCTACCTAAATAATATTCTTATCTACTTAGATATATTAGAAAAATATAAGAAGTATATATATAAGGTACTATAAATATTATAAGATAATAAGCTTTTAGTTAAAAAATTAAAAAGTAAGTTTTATTAGTAAAAAGTTAAATTCTTAAGATATAAAATTATACTAAGATAAATTAGGATAAGTCTATCTAAGATTAAAGATATTAGAAATTAGTTAGAACCTATAAACGTTAAAGAAGTTTAAAGATTTCTTAGATTTACTAACTTCTATTATAAGTTTATTTATAAGTTTAAAGAAATTACTATTCTTTTAACTAACCTTATAAAGAAGGATTATAAGTTTAAATAGATAAAAGTAAAAACTAAGGTATTTTAAGACTTAAAAAATAAAATCCTAAAAGAGCTAGTTCTTTTTATAGCTAATCTAAATAAACCTTTTAAAGTTAAGACTAATATATCTAACTATATAATTAAAGGATAGTTAAAATAAAAAGATAGTAAAAAAAGACTCTATTCTATTATATTCTTATTAAAGAAACTTAATAAACTAGAACTTAACTATAGTATATATAATAAAGAACTTATAGCTATTATTTAAGTATTTAAAGAATAGTAATACTATTTAGTAGGTATAAACTATAAGGTTAAGGTTTATTCTAATTATAAGAACCTAACCTTATTTATAACTATAAAGGATTTAAATAAATAATAGATTAAATAGTATAAAACCCTTATAGATTATAATTTTAAGATCCTATATTAGAAAGGATTACTTAATAGTAGAACTAATACTCTAAGCTAATATAAAGACTTAAGATTAATAAAAGCACTAGATAAGAATCTACTACTTAAGTATAATAAAGATAAGAACCTTATTCTAGGTATATAAGAAGTTAATATAACCTAGTAAGTTAAACTAGATAATATATAGATATAATATATTATATTATATATTAAGAATAATAACTACCTAGATAATTAGGAAATTAAGCTATTTATAACTAAGAGTAGGAATAACTACTTATTCTAAGAACGCTAGTACGTTCTTAATACACTCTAGAAGTAGTTTATTAAGGAGATATATAAACACTTATTATATAGATATTAAAGTATAAAGAAAATAATTAATAGATTAAAAAGATTATATAACTTCCCTAAAAGTAAAAAGATTATATAGGAAGTTATTAAAAACTAAAATATCTATAATAAAACTAAAGTAGTATAATATACACTTTATAGAGAACTATAATTAATACTACTACTAGAAAGAGTATAGTAAACTATTATAATAGACTTTATTATTAAATTACTAAGGTTAAAAGAACCTATAACTA
>JANZYN010000237.1:0-10951 GCA_025583755.1 Cordyceps tenuipes
TATATATAATATATAATATCTTAAGATATACCTAGTTAATAGTAGTTTTAAACTAGAATTATAAAAGTTATATTTTACTTTAAGTAGTTTATAGTCTTTAATATATATATTAGTTTTATTAGCTATATAGTAAAAGGCTCTTAGGATAATACCTATAAATAGCTATAAAACTATAGGTTAAATAATAAAGAGATAGAGTAGTCTACTATTTAAGATTTTATAACTACTTTTATTAAAAACTATTATATACCTATCTTTATATTATATATTTTAATAGTATATATTAGGTTTTTTTTTATTATATATAATTAAAGGGTTAATAGTTTAGAGTCTATAAAAGGGCTCTATTAAACTAGACCTATATTATCCCCTCTTAAGGCCTATATTATAGTTAAGATAAATACTATCTATACTAGTCTTAGGCCTAGATTACTATATAACTCTAAGTAGCTTAGTATATTTAATTATACTACTAAAAGACTAGGTTAATAATAGAGGTAGTAATTAAACTATAAAAGAAACTCTACCTAATAGGTCTATCTTTTAGAAAGTAGTTATAGTTTAGTAAAGTACTTAAGGTTTTTATAATTTATTAAGATTATAAAGAAGGCTAAATGTTTTTATAGCTTTACTAACTAGGCTTTAATATAAGTAATAATTATTAATAACTCTTTATTATATATTATATAGTTATATTTAGTTAAGGTTAGTTTTAAAGAGTAGTAGACTACTAGTTATAGGATTTTATCCTTTTTAACTTATAAAAAGTAGCTACTTAGGCCTATACTTAAGTAGTTTATCTTAATAATTATATCTAATACTAGGTTCTAAAGGGCTAGGTATAGAGCTATAAAGAATAAGTATTTAAGCTTTTAAAAAGCCTCTTTCTCTACTATACTTTATATAAAAGGGATCTCTTTTTAAGTTAACCTTATTAAAAAGGCTATTTAAGTTAAAAATTAAAGGATAAACTCTTAATAGAAGTTTATAAACCCTAGGAAACTATAGACGCTTAATACTTTTATAGGTACTTTCTATTCTTAAATAGCTTTAACCTTTTTAAGGTTAAGTGTTAATAACTTCCTTATATTAATAATAAACCTAAGATATTTAACTATTTTAATTAAAAAGTTATATTTCTTAAGGTCTAAAAAAAGTCTACCTTTCTAGAGTTAGGTAAGGATAACTTTTACCTTTACTTTATAATTAGCTAGGTCTTTTAAGCTATATATAAGAATATTATCTAGATAAGTAGTAATATAATTATTAAGGCTATCTTTAAGAATATAGTTAATATATCTTTAAAATATTATAAAGGCGCTTAATAATCTAAAAGAGTAGACCTACTATTTAAATAGACTAAACTAAGTATAGAATACTATATACTTCTTTAACTTAGGATCTATTTAAAGCTAGTAGAATACTAAATAGACGTTTAATTTAATATACTATATAGCCTAAGATAATATATATAGTATTTCTTTAATTAATAAAAAGGGGTAGTAGTTATATTCTATAATTATATTTAAGGTATAATAGTTAATATAAAAATACTAGATACTATTTAGTTTCTTAATTAATAGAATAGGTACTACTACTAATAAAGAACTTATATAGATCTAGCCTATATTTAGTAGGGCTATAAGTTATTACTATAGTTTTAATAACTAGTTCTTTAATATCTAATATAGTTACCTATAGGGTAATACCTTAAGGGTACTATTAGGTTATTTTTAGATTTTAATTATATAGTTAAAGTTTTATTAGAGAAAAAAGAGGTTAAATATATTTAATTCTTTAAATAAAGTGTAATAGTGGCTTATTCCTAATCTATAGTAGGTCTGTTTCTTAGGTAGAGAGTTAGGTCGAAATACACAAGAGTGCTAGTGAGTAGTATCGTAGCGTATAAGTCACGTTAGGAGATTACTCCTAACAAACTAATGCTTAGAATGTTACTTAGATTAATTAGTAGAGATCTAGTCTAGCTATCTACTAGAAATCCCCTTCCCTATATACCTATCCTATCCTCTACTATATTCCTAGATTATACCGATCCCTCCTAACCTATTAGCCTAGATTAGATTAAGTCTATCTAATAAGTCCTCCTAGATTAGTCTAATCCCTCTTAATCTAGTTACGTAACCCTTAGTCTTATCTTCGTATTAGCTATATAGTAGCTTCCCGCCCCTCTTATGTCTAGCTTCCTTTATGTGTAACGGGCCGCCTATATAGGCCTCCCTACCTGTTTATTATATTATTCCCCTCCTCCTTAAGTCTTGTCCTTAAGGCTTTCTATAATCTGTTTTTCGTAGGTCCCCCTTCTCTCCTTTATATCCTTTTTCCCTTAAGATGCCTTCTAACCGTATCTCTAAACAGTAGTCCCGTTCGAACTAAAAGACTAATCACGAACGTCTTATCGATTTTATTTCCGCTTTTAGCTTTATTATACTATCCTATAATTCTTATTATTAAAACAACCGTAAGTATATCGTCACTAAAGGGAAAGACTATTATAGTGAATACACACTATAAGGTTATTTTAATTACAACCTAGGTAGTATATCTTTAGACGCCTATACGTAAGTTCTTTATAAGAAGGACTATCTTAATAAGGAGCACGCGTCTACTAAGGAGGATTTAGAGCGCGTAATAGCTCGTCTCTAGAGAATTCATCGTTAGGAAAAGTTTCTTTATTAAAAGGCTATAGAGATAGTGGCTTATAGGGTAGAGAGTCTTAACGAGTTAGAAGCGTAGGAGCGTTCTAAACTTAAAGCTTATATAGCCGACTAATCCCTAGAGTTTCTTATAAACTTAGGTCTTCTAGTTCCACCTAAGTGTTTATTTGCTTTTAATAGAACTGTTATAATAGGTCCTAGTAGTTCCTAAGGTTCTTAGCTAGTTCCTATATGTTCTTAGAGTTTAGGTATCCTTTCTATTTAATAAGATAATAACGATTCTTTTAGGTTCCTTATGTTTTAAGTATTTTCTCGACCTTATACTCGTTTATGTCTTTAAGGGTAACGTCTATAGTAAGTGTTGTGTCACTTAGTGCTTTCTCTAGTAATAATATATAAAACATAGGATATATCCTTATCCTTTCTAGTAATAATAGTTTATAGTTAACTTCTAATAGTTTCTATTTAATAAGGAATAGTCTAATTTTCTTCTAGTCGAGTTTATCGCTAGGTCGTTTTGTCTTAATGTTTTTATAGATAAGGTAAACTTTATCTCCCCTCTCTAGGATTAGTACTAGTAATCTCTTTTTATCTGTATAGTACTTTATCCGATTCTATAAAAATATCTATTCTACTTATAGATACTTTTATATTTCCGTAATAGTTACTATATATACTATAGCTACTAGTACGTTTATATTTTATACTGTATATGTTTTAATCGTAGGGTCGAATCCGTAGTTCGCCCTAAAGGGTGACATTTTCGTATTTTCGTTTTCTAAACTATTCGTAGCCTATTATACGAGTAGTAACCACTCTACCTAATCGTTCTATTAGTAGTTTATATAGCTTTATAGATACTATTTAAGTATTTAGTTCTAGATCTCTATTTATCTATCTATCTATAGATAGAATACTATTAAAAGGTTCTATTTAACCTTTATAATTTCTATAAGGTATTTCTAGAAGTTTAATATAAAGAGTTTATCTTAATCCGTTATTAACTTAGTAGGTAACCTATATTATATAATAATTGTCTTAAAGAAGACATACGCTAAATCTCTTATATTACTTAATTCTATATAAGGAATATAGTAGGCGTACTTTATAAGTTTATCGACTATAACTAGTATACTATTATAGTATACTTTAGTTATAGGTTCTTTTAACTTTAGTAGTTTAATAATAAAGTCTATTATAATTATTTACTATACTCGTTTAGGTGGTAGTATTAATTATAGTTCTCTATAAGGCGCGTACTATACTACCTTAGCTTTATTATAGATGTTATAGTTTCTAATAACTTCCTATACGATCTTTCTACTTCTAGGGAAGTCGTATAATCTTTTTAATCTATTAATCGTTTTCCTTACACTCTAATGTTTATATAATAGGTGCTTATGTATTTCCTTAATAAGCTACTTCTAAAGTGTACTAGGAATATACTAACGTTTATTAAATAAGTAGTTATTCCTACTCTTAGTTATATATAGTTTCGTTTCTTAATTGTCTAAGTAGCTATTATTCTTTACGTGTAATATAATACGTTATATCTACGTCTTATCTAGCTTAGCTTACTATATTATACTGATTTCTCTAGTGCCTAATATAAGGTTCCTATCCTTAGTGGCTCGTAATAAGGGTGCGTTGTCTACTTGTTTTTCTGACTTTAGATCTTCTCTACGGCTAAGCGTGTCTACTCGCCTATTTTCTAATCCTTTTTAATATATAATCTTAAAGTTATAGTCTATAAGGGTCTTATACTATCTAATCTACTGTTTATTTAGATCTTTTATAGTTAAGAACGATATAAGATTCTTATAGTTAGTATACACCTTAACTTAATACTTTACTCTAATAAGATAGTATCTCTATTCTTTAAAACACTAAATAATCACTATAAGCTCTTTATTATAGATCCTATAGTTTAGCTTAGGTCTATAGAGTTTCTATAAGAAGAATGTAACTAGGTGCAACCTTCCTTTATTGTCTCACTGTCTAAGCTACCCGCCTAGGCTATAGTCTAAGGCGTTAGTCTTAAACTTATAAGGCTTATCCTAATTAGGTGCTTTTAATATAGGTTCTTTTATAACTAAGTCTTTAATGTCTTAGAATGCCTTAGCTTTATATTCTCCCTACTTAAAGCTAATTTCTTTCTTCGTTAGATTAGTAAAAGGTCGTACTATATTACTATATCCTTTAAGGAACTTATAATAGAAGTTTATAAAGGTAATAAACGCTCTTATATCTTTTAGTATTATTAGTGTTAGCTATTCCTTAATAGTTTTAATCTTATTATCGCTTATTCGTACTTCCCTATACGTAAGTATATATCCTAGGAAGTGAATAGTCTTCTAGTAGAACTAGTATTTCTTTGCTTCTACTAAGAGGTTATTATCTTATAGCGTTTATAGTACCTTATAGACGTGTTGCTTATATTCCTTTAGTGTGTTTAAATAGATAAGGATATTATTAAGGTAGACAACTATAAAGATTCCTAGCTATTTCTATAGGACATTATCGATTATTATTTAAAACGTTACTAGTACGTTAGTTAGCCTAAAAGGCATTACTAGATACTTATAGTGTCCTCTAGTGGTTCTAAATACTATTATCCACTCTTAGCCCTCCTTTATCCGTATAAGGTTATAGGCTCCTTTTAGGTTAAGTGTTATAAACTATATAGCTTTATAGACCTTATCGTATATTTTAGTAATAAGTAGTAATAAGTATTAGTTCTTAATTATAATCTCGTTTAGTTACTAATAGTCGATATATAGTTATAGTTTTCCGTTTTTCTTTAGTACCTATAGGATTAGGTATCCTACTAGGGACTCTAATAGTCGTATATATCCCTTTCGTAATATTTCCTCTAGATACTCCTTAAGCGCTTAGTCCTATATAGGGTTCTAGGGATATATCTTATAGAACCTTAGTTCCTTACTAGGCTAGAGTTTAATCTTATAGTCCTAGTATAAATACTCTAGTAGTCCTATCTTTAGCTCTCCGCTAAACAGCTTACTATACTTTAAGTATTCCTTAGGAATCTCTATTGTCTTAGCTTTTAGCTCTCTAGTGATCACATATAGTCCTAAAGGCCTATTGTGATTTAATAAAGGTGCCTTTCTTTAGCCGCTCTTTATATTATAATCGCATCCTAGTGTATCCTACTAAAGCTAGCCTATTCTTTAGTTAACTCTAGGATTACTCGCCTATAACTAGGGTATCCCTAATATAACGTTATGTTTTAAGATCTCTATAATATCTAAAGAGAGAGTGTGTTTCTAGCCTTATATAGAGATAGGAAGTTATACGGTTTCCTAATCTATAACTCCTTAGCTGTACTAAACTGCTTCTCCTTCTACGTTTATAAGTTAGTAGGGCTTATTCTTTCTTTTCTAGGGTAATCGTAATTTATTAACGAGTTTTAGCGAGATATAGTTTCCTTATACTCTACTATCGATTATTGCCTAGGTTTTATTTCCGTTAATAAGGATATTAACTATAAGATAACTAGTACTACTAACGTCTATAGCATATAGAGACTAATTAGATCTCCGTTAAAGTATTAGTCTTAGTTATAACAACGACTATCGTTTCCTAAACTTCCTTCCTCTTATTTATTATATAGTCTACTTATTAGACTTATTTTAGAGCTATAGTAACGGTTAAGTTATCTGCCTTCTAAGTTAATTAGATTTAGACTAAGTAAATCGTTCTCCTTTATATAGTTTCTATTATATTCCTATCGTATAGGTCTAACGTAGATAGTGTAGGTATTATCCTTAATTCGGGTTTCTTCGTTTTATTATAATACGATATAGTCATCCTCCCTTCTACACTCCGTCTAACCTTAGAGTTCCTTAGTATAGTAGGGTTTAATATTAGGAGTAAGAAACCATTAGTACTTAATCTTGTCTATAAGATAATCCTTATAGTAATAGTACGCACATATAGTCTATATAAGCCGGTAGTGTTATAAGTGTCGTATAATGTGTTTAGAGTGGTTTTCGTCTTTAGCTACCTTATATTCCCTATCTTAGTCCTCTTAGATAGATATAGCTAGTATATCTAAGTTAGTAATTACTTCGCCTTTAACTATAATAAACTCTATGTCCTTAGACTTAAAGTTCGTAGGTTGTACTTAGTTCTATAAGATATACTTCTTACTACTATAGTCCTAAGGTGTCTTTAGGAAGACCTTCTTCTATTTAGTATCCGTAGTGCTTAAAGCGATAAAGGCGTTTTTAAGCTTTAATTAGTTAGTTCGGGTGGTCCTAGATTCGTAAGGATACTATCTAGATTCTTCTTTATTAGTTTTATAGATTAAGTATATATTATCGTAATATACTAAGAAGTATAGATAGTTATATATATATATCTCTTCTTCTTTATTAGGTACTAGTTAGGTTCTAAAATCCTAGTCTTTATCTAATATGGCTTCTTCGTTATAATCTATAAATTAGTCACTATCTAAGATGTATTCCTTACTATTAACTATACTAATGTTATAAGTTAGTAGGTCTTCTCGGTTTACTGTGTTTAGCTTCTAGTGTTCTTATACGGGTTTCTAAGACTTCTTTAGAGCCTTACACTTATTTATAAAGTGTCTTAGCTTTCTATAATTATAATAAGTCTTACCCTTTTCCTTATAAGTAGCGTTAAGTTCTATCGGGCCTAAATAAGTTCTATAAGCCATAGACCCTTAGTATCGCCTACTAGTGTTTAGCTAATAGTATAGTAGTAGGTTATTTTGTTTTCTAGTGCCCTATCCTCTACGTTTAAATCGCCTAGTATAGAGTCGATTATCGACCTTAATGATCTTACTAGTGAATTCATTAAAGGTGTTAGGTTAATCCTCCTTTACGATCTTATCCTTTACGTCCTCTCGTAGAGCGTTGTAGAGTAGCTCTATTATACTATCGTCGTCCTACGCGAGGTGGTTCGAGATACGCTTAAATTCCCTTATAAGGTGCTAAGTAGATCTAGTCTACTTAAGGGCTTTAAGTTTATAAGTAGCGGTGTGAATTTCGTCTAGATCTCTAAAGGTAGTTTAGAGTAGTTCTTTAAAGCGTTTATACCGCTAAAAGATTTATACGGTTTCGTCCTTAGGTTCTTTATTGTTAAGGTAGTCTTAAAGAGTTAGCTCCTACTACTCTATTGCCTTACTAGTAAGAAGATTCCTAATATAAAGTATCTTTATAGTAGGATTAATAATAGTAGTATTAACATAAAGATAGGCTTTAGCCTAAGTTAAAAAGTTTTAAACGTCTCCCTTAGTTCTATTAAACGAGTTAGGTTTAGGAAACTTTAGAAGCGTAAGGGTTCTAGTGTTAGTGTTCTATATAGTCTAGATTTAAGCAGTAAGGGCGTCAATCTACTACCTTATCTACGCTATAGTATTACTAGGGTTAGTCGTTACACTACTAGTAGTGGACATTATAAAGGTTAGCTGCTTATAGTTTTAAGGTAACTCATTAAATAGGACTAATTAAAATATAATAATAGCTTATTCCTAATCTATAGTAGGTCTATTTCTTAGGTAGAGAGTTAGGTCGAAATACATAAGAGTGCTAGTGAGTAGTATTGTAGCGTAAGTCACGTTAGGAGATTACTCCTAATAGTCTAAGTATAGTTTAGATTATTGCTTAGATTGATTAGTAGAGATCTAGTCTAGCTATCTACTAGAAATCCCCTTCCCTATATACCTATCCTATCCTCTACTATATTCCTAGATTATACCGATCCCTTTTAACCTATTAGCCTAGATTAGATTAAGTCCGTCTAATAAGTCCTCCTAGATTAGTCTAATCCCTCCTAATCTAGTCACGTGACCCTTAGTCTTATCTTCGTATTAGCCACACAGTGGCTTCCTGCCCCTCCTATGTCTGGCTTCCTTCGTGTGCAATAGGCCGCCTATGCAGGCCTCCCTGCCCGTTTGTCACACGCCTATACAGGCCTCCCTGCCCGTTTGTCACATAAAGATATAAAGTCGTTATATTATATAGGAAGGGTCTACTCTCCTACTAGTATATATTTAAGTAGGGAGTTAATTTTATATAAGCTAGTTATATTAACTATTATCTCTTCTTTAGTCTACTATTACCTTTACTTTAAAAAGGTATAGAACTAGCTTTTAAAAAAGAGTCTTACTAGTTCTTCTTTCTATTATTAGTTAGTTATTAGGATCTACTAATTAGGCTCTTAATAAGGGTAGAGATAGCCTTATACTAGGTTAACTACTAGATAATATTATTTTAACTATAGTAGTCCTAAAATTACTAATTATACTAATATAAGAATAATATATAGTAAAACTAAGAACTTCTATCTATTAATATTAATTATTATTTATATAGCCTTATTTATTATTAAAAGTAAACCCTTTCTAACTACTAGCTATATATACTTTACTATTAGTAGTTAAAGGTATAGTAGCTAAAGAGTATTAATTAAGCTTTTCTAAATTACTCTATAGTATTTATACCTTATATTAACTAGGGTGTCTATAAGGGTAGATATATTAATAATACTTAGAATAAGAAATAGTTTAGAATTTATTTATACTATTAACTAAGTCTATATTTCTTTCTTTTAGCCCTTATTAAAGTATAATAATACTATTTATTTATTTAAAAAGAGTCTTATCCCTAGACCTTATTATTTTCTACTTTATCTTTACTCTTATTATTTATAATTATTACTACTTTAGTCGTTATAAGTGGTTTAATAGGTAAGAGTTAGTATTTTACTATCCTATATCCCTCCTATCTATAGTATAAGTATATCCTTATATTTTATCGCTTTTAGATCTTAAACTAGGAGACTTAAGTGGCTTATTATATAATACTAGGTTAATACTAAACTAATTATAAGGGTCTAATATATACTATATTTACTTTAATTATCTATATATCTTCTTTATAGTTAGTTTATTAGGGTCTATTAGACTTCTTTATCTATAATTAGTAGGACTCTTTAATCTAATAGGATTTAAGGTTAATTAAGATCGCTTTTATATCTTAGACTATTATTTTAAAATTAGTTTAAAAAATATATTACTTAATAAAGAGGTTCTATATTATATTTAATAAGGTTAATTATAGTTTATTAAGTTTTACTTTATTAAACTAAGATAATCCTTTAATTATAGTAAGTTCCTATTTAAACTAAACGTAATATTAAGAAAAGGATTCTTTTTCTCCTTATTTTATTAGGCCTAGTTATATTATTACTAGTTCTTATTAGTAAAGGTTATTAAATACTATTTTAAGGTATATTAAAAAGAAAGAAGGGTTTAATTCTATTTACTAGCTATCTACTTTAAAATATATTATAACTTTCTATTAAACTAAAGGGCTTAAATAGGACTAAATATATATAAATTAGGCCTATTAAAGACTAATAAAAGTTATATTAATCTTTAATTTATACTCTATTATTTATTTCTATTCTATAAAGGTCTTAATATTATTATGAAATTTTTTACTTTAAAGGAGTAGTTTCTATTATATTACTAACTTAAAGGGAGATTATTAACTATCTAAGGTTTTTACTTATAGTTTTCTTTATATAATATATATCTCTATTTTAAGTTAGCTATTTTATTTTAATAGGATTTATATCCTTACTACTATCTTATTATATCCTATTAAGAGTACCTCTACTAAAGTATTTATTTCTATTATAAAGAGTTTTAATTATTATAGACTAGCCTTAGGCTACTATAAGTAGGTACTATAAAGGAAGTTTATTAAAACTCTTAAAGAGTAAAAAGGGGGTAGTACTATAGTACTAGGAGGTTATTCTTATATAGCTAATAGGCGGTAGGTCTATCTTACTCTTAGTGTCTACCCTACTATATAGGTATATTTCTTTCTATATTATTATAGTGGTTTACTCTAACCGTTCTACTTATACCCTAGTAGTTTACCCTAACTACTATACTAGCCTATTTTACTCCTACTATACTTTATATAATATATTATATAGTTATTATATAAGTTAGGCTAAAGTTTAACTTTATTATAATAATATAGTAATAGGTTATTTTATTTTCTAGTACTTTATCTTTTATATTTAAGTTATTTAATATATAGTTAGTTATTAATTTTAATAATCTTTTTAATAAATATATTAAAGTTATTTAATTAATCTTTTTTAATAATTTTATTCTTTATATCTTTTTTTAGTCTATTATAAAAGAGTTCTATTTAATTATTATTATTTTAGTTAATATAAGTAATAATATATCTAAATTTATATATATAGTTTTA
>JANZYN010000238.1:0-10152 GCA_025583755.1 Cordyceps tenuipes
CAGTCCGATCCCTCCTAATCTAGTCACATAACCCTCGGTCTTATCTTTGTATTAGCCACACAGTGGCTTCCTGCCCCTCCTGTGTCTAGCTTCCTTCGTGTATAACGGGCCGTCTATACAGGCCTCCCTACCCGTTTATTACATTATTCCCCTCCTCTTTAAGTCTTATCCTTAAGGCTTTCCGTAATCTGTTTTTCGTAGGTCCCCCTTCTCTCCTCTATATCCTTTTTTCCCCTAAGATGCCTTTTAACTGTATCTCTAAACAGCGGTCCTATTCGAACTAAAAGGCTAATCGCGAACGTCTTACCGATTTTATTTCCGCTTTTAGCTTTATTATACTATCCTATAATTCTTATCGCTAAAACAACCGTAAGTACATCGTCACTAAAGGGAAAGACCGTTATAGTAAATACACACTATAAGGTTATTCTAATTACAACCCAGGTAGTACATCTTTAGACGCCTATACGCGAGTTCTTTATAAGAAGGACCGTCTTAATAAGGAGCGCGCGTCTACCGAGGAGGATTTAGAGCGCGTAATGGCTCGTCTCTAGAGAATTCGTCGTTAGGAAAAGTTTCTTTATTAAAAGGCTATAGAGATAGTGGCTTATAGGGTAGAGAGTCTTAACGAGTTAAAAGCGTAAGAGCGTTCTAAACTTAAAGCTTATATAGCCGACTAATCCCTAGAGTTTCTTATAAACTTAGGTCTTCTAGTTCCGCCTAAGTGTTTATTTGCTTTTAATAGAACTATTACAATAGGTCCTAGCAGTTCCTAAGGTTCTTAGCTAGTTCCTATGTGTTCTTAGAGTTTAGGTATCCTTTCCACTTAATGAGATAATAACAATTCTTTTAGGTTCCTCGTGTTTTAAGTATTTTCTCGACCTTATACTCGTTCGTGTCTTTAAGGGTAACGTCTATAGTGAGTATCGTGTCACTTAGTGCTTTCTCTAGTAATAATATATAAAACACGGGATGTATCCTTATCCCTTCTAGTAATAATAGTTCGTAGTTAACTTCTAATAGTTTCCGTTTAATAAGGAATAGTCCGATTTTCTTCTAGTCGAGTTTATCGCTAGGTTGTTTCGTCTTAATGTTTTTACGGATAAGGTAAACTTTATCTCCCCTCTCTAGGATTAGCGCTAGTAATCTCTTTTTGTCTATATAGTGCTTTATCCGATTCTATAAAAATATCCATTCTACTTATAGATGCTTTTATATTTCTATAATGGTTACTACGTGTACTATAGCTACTAGCGCGTTCACATTTTATACCGTATGTGTTTTAATCGTAGGGTCGAATCCGTAGTTCGCCCTAAAGAGTGACATTTTCGTATTTTCGTTTTCCGAGCTATTCGTAGCCTATTGTGTGAGTAGTAACCACTCTACCTAATCGTTCTATCGGTAGCTCACATAGCTTCGTAGATACTGTTCGAGTATCTAGTTCTAGATCTCTATTTATCTATCTGTCTATAGATAGAATACCGTTAAAAGGTTCTATTTAACCTTTATAATTTCTATAAGGCATTTCTAGAAGTTTAATATAAAGAGTTTGTCTTAATCCGTTATTAACTTAGTAGGTAACCCGTATTATGTAATAATTGTCTTAAAGAAGATATACGCTAAATCTCTTATATTACTCGATTCTATATAAGGAATATAGTAGGCGTACTTTGTAAGTTTATCGACTATAACTAGTATACTATTATAGTATGCTTTAGTTATAGGTTCCTTTGACTTTAGTAGTTTAATAATAAAGTCCATTGTGATTATTTACTATACTCGTTTAGGTAGTGGTATTAGTTGTAGTTCTCCGTAAGGCGCGTGCTATACTGCCTTAGCTTTATTGTAGATGTCGTAGTTTTTAATAACTTCCTATACGATCTTTCTACTTCTAAGGAAGTCGTACGATCTTCTTAATCTACTAATCGTTTTCCCTATACCCTAATGTCTATATAATAGGTGCTTGTGTATTTCCTTAATAAGCTACTTCTAAAGTGTACTAGGAATATACTAACGTTTATTAAATAAGTAGTTATTCCCGCTCTTAGTTATATATAGTTTCGTTTCCTAATTGTCTAGGTAGTTGTTATTCTTTACGTGTGATGTGACGCGTCGTATCCACGTCTTATCTAGCTTAGCTTACTATATTATACTAATTTCTCTAGTGCCTAATATAAGGTTCCTATCCTTAGTGGCTCGTAATAAGGGTGCGTTGTCCACTTGTTCTTCTGACTTTAGATCTTCTCTACGGCTAAGCGTGTCTACTCGCCTATTTTCTAATCCTTTTTAATATATGATCTTAAAGTCGTAGTCCGTAAGGGTCTTATACTATCTAATCTACCGTTTATTTAGATCTTTCGTGGTTAAGAACGATGTGAGATTCTTATAGTTAGTGTATACCTTAACTTAATGCTTTACTCTAATAAGATAGTGTCTCTATTCTTTAAAACACTAAATAATCGCTATAAGCTCCTTATTATAGATCCTATAGTTTAGCTTAGGTCTATAGAGTTTCTACGAGAAGAATACAACTAAGTGCAACCTTCCTTCGTTGTCTTACTGTCTAAGCTGCCCGCCTAGGCCGTAGTCTAAGGCGTTAGTCTTAAGCTTATAAGGCTTATCCTAATTAGGTGCTTTTAATATAGGTTCTTTTATAACCGAGTCTTTAATGTCTTAGAATGCCTTAGCTTTATATTCTCCCTACTTAAAGCTAATTTCTTTCTTCGTTAGATTAGTGAGAGGTTATACTATATCGCTATATCCTCTAAGGAACTTACGATAGAAGTTCATAAAGGTAGTGAACGCTCTTACATCTTTTAGTGTTATTAGTGTTAGCTATTCCTTAATAGTTTTAATCTTATCGTCGCTTATTCGTACTTCTCTATACGTGAGTATATATCCTAGGAAGTAAATAATTTTCTAGTGGAACTAGTATTTCTTTGCTTCTACTAGGAGATTATTGTCTTATAGCGTCTATAGTACCTTATAGACGTATTGCTTATGTTCCTCTAGTGTGTTTAAATAGATAAGGATATCGTTAAGGTAGACAACTATAAAGATTCCTAGCCATTTCCGTAGGACATTATCGATTATTGTTTAAAACGTTGCTAGTGCGTTAGTTAGCCTAAAAGGCATTACTAGATACTCGTAGTGTCCTCTAGTGGTTCTAAATGCTGTTATCTACTCTTAGCCCTCCTTTATCCGTATAAGGTTATAGGCTCCTTTTAGGTCGAGTGTTGTAAACCATATAGCTTTATAGACCTTATCGCGTATTTTAGTAATAAGTAGTAACGGGTATTAGTTCTTAATTATAATCTCGTTTAGTTACCGATAGTCAATATATAGTTGTAGTTTTCCGTTTTTCTTTAGTACCTATAGGATTAGGTATCCTACTAGGGATTCTAATAGTCGTATGTATCCCTTTTATAACATTTCCTCTAGATACTCCTTAAGCGCTTAGTCCTATATAGGGTTCTAGGGATATATCTTATAGAACCTTAGTTCCTTACTAGGCTAGAGTTTAATCTCGTAGTCCTAGTGTGAATACTCTAGTAGTCCTGTCTCTAGCTCTCCGCTAAACAGCTTACTGTACTTTAAGTATTCCTTAGGAATCTCTATTGTCTTAGCTTTTAGCTCTCTAGTGATCACATATAGTCCTAGAGGCCTATTGTGATTCGATAAAGGTGCCTTTCTTCGGCTGCTCTTCGCGTCGTAATCACATCCTAGTGTATCCTACTAAAGTTGGCCTATTCTCTAGTTGACTCTAGGATTACTCGCCCGTAACTAGGGTATCCCTAATATAACGTTATGTTTTAAGATCTCTATAATATCTAAAGAGATAGTGTGTTTCGTGCCTTAGATGGAAATAAGAAGTTACGCGGTTTCTTAATCCACTACTCTATAGCCGTACTTAATAGCTTCTCCTTCTATATTCGTAAGTCGGTAGGGCTCGTTCTTTCTTTTCTAGGGTAATCGTAACTTATTAACGAGTTTTAGTGAGATGTAATTTCCTTATGCTCTACTGTCGATTATTGCCTAGGTTTTATTTTCGTTAATAAGGATGTTAACTATAAGATGACTAGTACTACTAACGTCTATAGCACATAGAGACCGATTAGATCTCTATTAAAGTATCGGTCTTAGTTACAACAACGGCTATCGTTTCCCGAACTTCCTTCCTCTTATATGTTATTGTATAGTCTGCTCATTAGACTTGTCTTAGAGCTATAGCGACGGTTAAGTTGTCTACCTTCTAAGTTGATTAGATTTAGACTAAGTGAATTATTCTCCCTTACATAGTTTCTATTATGTTCCTATCGTATAGGTCTAACGTAGATAGTGTAAGTGTTATCCTTAATTCGGGTTTCTTCGTTTCGTCGTAACATAATGTAGTCGTCCTCCCTTCTACACTCCGTCTAACCTTAGAGTTCCTTAGTATAGTAGGGTTTAATGTTAGGAGTAGGAAACCATTAGTACTTAATCTTGTCTATAAGGTAATCCTTATAGTAATAGTGCGCACACGTAGTCTATACAAGTCGGTAGTGTTATAGGTGTCGTATAATGTGTTTAGGGTGGTTTTTGTCTTTAGCTACCTTGTATTCCCTATCTTAGTCCTCTTAAATAGATATAGCTAGTATATCTAAGTCGGTGATTGCTTTGCCTTTAACTATAATAAACTCTATGTCCTTAGACTTAAAGTTCGTAGGTCGTGCTTAGTTCTATAAGATATACTTCTTACTGCTATAGTCCTAAGGTGTCTTAAGGAAGACCTTCTTCCATTTAGTGTCCGTAGTGCTTAAAGCGATAAAGGCGTCTTTAAGCTTTAATTAGTTAATTCGGGTGGTCCTAGATTCGTAAGGATACTATCTAGATTCTTCTTTATTGGTTTTATAGATTAAGCATACGTCGTTGCGATATACTAAGAAGTGTAGATAGTTATGTGTATATGTCTCTTCTTCTTCGTTAGGTACTAGTTAGGTTCTAAAATCCTAGTCTTTATCTAACGAGGCTTTATCGTAATCTATAAATCAGTCGCCGTCTAAGACGTATTCCTCACTATTAACTATACTAATATTGCGAGTTAGTAGGTCTTCTTAGTTTACTGTGTTTAGCTTCTAGTGTTCTTATACGGGTTTCTAAGACTTCTTTAGAGCCTTACACTTATTCGTAAAGTGTCCTAGCTTTCTATAATTATAATAAGTCTTACCCTTTTCCTTATAAGTGGTGTTGAGTTCTATCGGACCTAAATGAGTTCCGTAGGCCGTAGACCCTCTGTATCGCCTACCGGTGTTCGGCTAATAGCGTAGTAGCAGGTTGTTTCGTTTTCTAGTGCCCTATCCTCTACGTTTAAGTCGCCTAGTATAGAGTCGGTTGTTAACCTTAATAATCTTACTAGCGAATTCGTTAAAGGTGTTAGGTTAATCCTCCTTTACAATCTCATCCTTTACGTCCTCTCGTAGAGCGTCGTAGAGTAGCTCTATTATACTATCGTCGTCCTACGCGAGGTGGTTTAAGATGCGCTTAAATTCCCTTATAAGGTGCTAAGTAGATCTAGTCTACTTAAGGGCTTTAAGTTTACGAGTAGTAGTGCGTATTTCGTCTAGGTCTCTAAAGGTAGTTTAGAGTAGTTCTTTAAAGCGTTTATACCGCTAAAAGATTCGCGCGGTTTCGTCCTTAGGTTCTTCGTTGTTAAGGTAGTCTCGAAGAGTTAGCTCCTACCACTCTATTGCCTTATCGGTGAGAAGATTCCTAATGTAAAGTATCTTTACGGTAGGATTAACAATAGTAGTGTTAACATAAAGATAGGCTTTAGCCTAAGTTAAGAAGTTTTAAACGTCTCCTTTAGTTCTATTAAACGAGTTAGGTTTAGGAAACTTTAGAAGCGTAAGGGTTCTAGTGTTAGCGTTCTATATAGTCTAGATTTAAGTAGTAAGGGTGTCGATCTACTGCCTTATCTACGCTATAGCTTAGCCTAGGTTAGTTGTTGCGCCGCTAGTAGTGGACATCGTAAAGGTTAGCTGCTTACGGTTTTAAGGTAACTCACTAAACAGGACTAATTAAAATGTAATAGTGGCTTATTCCTAATCTATAGTAGGTCTATTTCTTAGGTAGAGAGTTAGGTCGAAATGCATAAGAGTGCTAGTGAGTAGTGTCGTAGCGTATAAGTCACGTTAGGAGATTACTCTTAATAAACTAATGCTTAGAATATTGCTTAGATTGATTAGTAGAGATCTAGTCTAGCTATCTACTAGAAATCCCCTTCCCTATATACCTATCCTATCCTCTACTGTATTCCTAGATTATACTAATCCCTCCTAACCTATTAGCCTAGATTAGATTAAGTCCGTCTAACGAGTCCTCCTAGATTAGTCCGATCCCTCCTAATCTAGTCACGTGACCCTCGGTCTTATCTTTGCATTAGCCACACAGTAGCTTCCTGCCCCTCCTGTGTCTAGCTTCCTTTATGTGCAACGGGCTGCCTATACAGGCCTCCCTGCCCGTTTATCACACATAGACGGATAGACAAATAGAGATCTAGAACTAGATACTTAAATAGTATCTATAAAGCTATATGAACTATCGATAGAACGATTAGGTAGAGTGGTTACTACTTACACAATAGGCTACGAATAGCTTAGAAAACGAAAATACGAAAATGTCACCCTTTAGGGCGAACTACGGATTCGACCCTACGATTAAAACACATACAGTACAAAATGTAAACGCGCTAGTAGCTATAGTACACGTAGTAACTATTACGGAAATATAAAAGCATCTATAAGTAGAATGGATATTTTTATAGAGTCGGATAAAGTACTACGCGGATAAAAAGAGATTACTAGCGCTAATCCTAGAGAGGGGAGATAAAGTTTACCTTATCCGTAAAAACATTAAGACAAAACGACCTAGCGATAAACTCGACTAGAAGAAAATCGGACTATTCCTTATTAAACGGAAACTATTAGAAGTTAACTATAAACTATTATTACTAGAAGGGATAAGAATACATCCTATATTTTATATGTTATTACTAGAGAAAGCACTAAGTAACGCGACACTTACTATAGACGTTACCCTTAAAGACACGAACGAGTATAAGGTCGAGAAAATACTTAAAACATAAGGAACCTAAAAGAATCGTTATTATCTTATTAAGTGGAAAGGATACCTAAACTCTAAGAACACATAGGAACTAGCTAAGAACCTTAGGAACTACTAGGACCTATTATAATAGTTCTATTAAAAGCAAATAAACACTTAGGCGGAACTAGAAGACCTAAGTTTATAAGAAACTCTAGGGGTTAGTCGGCTATATAAGCTTTAAGTTTAGAACGCTCTTACGCTTCTAACTCGTTAAGACTCTCTACCCTACGAGCTACTATCTCTATAGCCTTTTAACGAAGAAACTTTTCCTAACGACGAATTCTCTAGAGACGAGCTATTACGCGCTCTAAATCCTCTTCGGTAGACGCGCGCTCTTTATCGAGACGGTCCTTCTTACGAAGAACTCGCGTATAGGCGTCTAAAGATGTACTACCTAGGTTGTAATTAGAATAACCTTATAGTGTGTATTTACTATAACGGTCTTTCCCTTTAGCGATAATACACTCGCGGTTGTTTTAGCGATAAGAATTATAGGATAGTATAACGAAGCTAAAAGCGGAAATAAAATCGGTAAGACGTTTATAATTAGCCTTTTAGTTCGAACAGGACTACTATTTAGAGATACGGTTAGAAGGCATCTTAGGGGAAAAAGGATGTAGAGGAGAGAAGAGGGACCTACGAAAAACAGATTACAGAAAGCCTTAAGGATAAGACTTAAGGAGGAGGGGAATAATGTGATAAACGGGTAGGGAGGCCTATATAGGCGGCCCGTTACACACAAAGGAAGCTAGACATAGGAGGGGCGGGAAGCCACTGTATGGCTAATACAAAGATAAGACCGAGGGTCACGTGACTAGATTAGGAGGGATTAGACTGATCTAGGAGGACTCGTCGGACGGACTTAATCTAATCTAGGCTAATAGGTTAGGAGGGATCGGTATGATCTAGGAATACAGTAGAGGATGGGATGGGTATATAGGGAAGGGGATTTCTAGTAGATAGCTAGACTAGATCTCTACTGATCAATCTAAGTAACATTCTAAGCATTAGTTTGTTAGGAGTAATCTCCTAACGTGACTTATACGCTACGACACTACTCACTAGCACTCTTATGCATTTCGACCTGACTCTCTACCTAAGAAACAGACCTACTGTGGATTAGGAATAAGCCACTGTTACATAAGAGTAGTTAAAAGAATATATTATTCCTAGTAACTATTATATTTATAGGTATAAGTCCTTTATTAAGAGTAGCTCTTTAGATTTATATAGTTAAGTATTAGAGTCTATATTAAAAGGGGTTATAAAAGTAAACTACTATTTATTTTAGCCTAACTACTTTTAATATAAGTATAGTTTACTATTATTATTCTTTTAACTTTTTTATTTTTTAATAGTCTTTTTCTTTTTATTTAAATTCTTTCTTTTTTATAACCTTATTTTCTTTAAATTTTACTAGTCTTTAAGTTATTATTATTTATCTTTAATATATTTTTATTTATTTAATACTTTATATCTATAAAATATTAGTTATAGTTACTCTACTATCCTTTCTCTTTTCTAGTAATAATAGATAAACTAGGCTAAAAGGCTATAAACGTTTATAATAAGTTATAGGTAGTATCTTTATTAAAGGCGACTCTAATAATAAAGTACTAGTCGCCTTTTAGTAAGAGTGATTCTTATATAAATAGTACTTAACTAGTATAGTATTCTATCTAAAGATAGAGTATTAACCTATTATAATAGTAATATATAAAAGGTATTATATATAAAAGAAGAATTATAATTTATATAACTAATTATTTACTATAAACTTAATACTATACTATCTCTTTAAACGTATATAGACGCTTATATTATAGGATATAACTACTAAGACCTTTACTATTAACTAACCTAATAAAAAGGGTTTAAAGTAAAGAGTCCTTATAGCTACTATAGTAGTTATAATAGACGACCTATTTAATACTATTATATAGTTAGAGGCTAACCTACCCTATCCTTAAGTCGCCTCTACTATAGTAACCCTTATAACCCCTTCTAAAAGCGATATAACGTTTACCTCTAGCTAGTACGTTATCCTATTAACTAGTAGTAGACGTAAGAAAGGCCTAGACATTACCTAGGCTATAACTACTATAAATAATAATATAGTAGTAATTAATTATAGTCTTAAGAACTTATAGGCTATAATAATATAGAGCCTATAGTAAACTATAGCTATATAAGTATAGACTACTACCTTTATCTAAGGACTAGTTAGTACCTCTTTATCTTCTACTAGTACTATTAAGTAGCCTAGTTTAGGTTCTTACTAATAATACTTTTACTCTTTATAATATAGTAATAATAACTATTAAAGGTCTTATTATTCTTCGTACTATAAGCACTCCTATTACTCCTACTCTTACTCTTACCGCCCCTACTCCTACTCACCCTACTATAACCCCTATCTATACTCTCCTACTCTCTATATACGTTTTAAAGAGTTATATAACCTCTCTATACTAGCTAGGACTATACGCCTATATATTACTGTCTTAGTATTAACCCCTATTATTAATATTACTAGCTTAACGCTTAACTAGCCCTCCTCTACCCTTTCTACGACCCTTTCCTATAGCTATAACTTCTTTAATACTATCTTTAGTTCGTCTTAAGGTAGTAGTATCTCTAGGACTATTAATACCCTAAGTAGTACTAATCTAGTTAGTAATAAAGAGTTTAGTAATAATAATAAGCTTTAAATAGGTTTATATAGGTTTTTTTTTTATTTCTTTTATTTTTTTTTTATTTTTCTTTATTTTTTTTTATTATTTCTTTTATCTTTATTTTATTTTATTTTATTTATTTTTTTTATATAGTTAATAAAAGTACTAGCTAAATTTACTATATTCTATCTACTAGTCTAGTTTAGTTTTAATATAATTATTTTCTATTATTTTATTAATAAGTATAAAGTTTCTATTTAAGTATAGGTTATATATACTAAAGGTTTAAAGTATAGTCTTTATAATATTATAAGCTTAATAGGTAGTATTAATA
>JANZYN010000239.1:0-10075 GCA_025583755.1 Cordyceps tenuipes
CCCCCCCCCCAACCCCAACCCCAACCCCACGGTATTTCAACGGTGCATGCTACTCGGTTCCGTGGTACCCCACCCTTGTTGCTTTCTTTCACTGCATGCAGCAGATGCAGACATCGCGGCCCACTGCCCTCCCCACGACAACACCCTCATGGCCTGCAGATACTGGCATTTCGAGCAGACTTGTTGAAAAGTTTGTATCGGTGCCGAGATTTGCCTTTGCCTTTGCTGTGAGAAACCAGATACCGCAGATGATATCGCAGATGAGAGCTGGTGAAATTCACCAGCTGTATTGATAAGCAGTCACTGTCAATAACGTCGCAATTCGGCATTTCTCCTTCTCAAATACACTTGTCTTGATTCACATCGAAAAAATCCTCGGCTCTCACAAGCGACACCTGGTTGCTGCATCCACGGAGGATATGCTCCGGGGCACAACAGCCGCCTGTACTAGTAGTATGTGCAGTCAGAAATGGGTCGCAGGTTCACGGCAGAGCTTGTTTTTTTTATTAAGCCTGGATCGTCGCTAATAATAAGACACGGAATCGAATGGAAGAGAAGACGCTGCTTCAAGATTCCGTCTCTGCATCGAGCAGGGGTGGGTTTGAGCCACACCGTCACGTCCAAGGCCCATGATGGGGCACGACCAGCCTTTTTCGCAGCTTGTCATTTTGCTGGGCCGCGGTTGGCAAGCCACAGTCTGCGAGCAAAGTACTCTGACGTCACAGCGATTCCACCCTCATTTTCAACATCTGCACCCGTCGCCTCGAATTTTAGCATCGACCGCGTGGACCGAAGCGCGATTCAAGGGCCCTGCCTTGGCTTTCTTCCCAATGGTTGCGCCACGCCAGAGCTGAATTTGGAAAATCCCTGGACTCCATTTGGAAAAGGGTTCATGTTCGTCTTTTTACACCCCCTCCAACCTCCGCTCATGGCGCACCGTTTTGCTTCTCAAACCCTGATTTGCCCTATTTTGCAGATGAACTATTGAAACTGCCGCGATTGCGATATTTACATGGAGAATATATGAGGCAATTTTCCTCTCATCACCAATGTCCAAGGATGACTTTAGTCCTCCCTCGTCTTCCTCTCGCACGCACCCCATCAGATACTACAGAATGGGTTTCATGAGAACGCTTCTGATTCTCTTTTTAAGTAGCGGAGAAAGCTTATGCTAACTAAAATTAGGCGCGATTATTCTTCATTCGGACGAAACCCCAAGTTGCGTTGAGGCTCTCGGCCGAGTCTTACATCATAGTTTTGTCAGACCCAATAATGCCAGCCCAGCGGGTGTTTGAAGGGCAAGGTCCAACCCATGGCAGATTCTACGAGAGATGGAAACTGCAGTAACTCTTAACTCGTGACTCTTCAACCTCTCTGCTGCCAAGATTCACGACACACCTTTGCTTCCAGCTACTTCACTGCCGATCTCTGCCACCGCATCGTGGACATTAGGTCAACCTACACGCAACTGCCTCAACTTCACCGATGCGTAACATGAAAGGCTGGTTGAAATGGAACTGCGGCTCAAAAGAGTGGGTGGGCTTTGTAGCTTGAGACTTGCCGTTTTCTAGCCAAGAAAAGGGGTGGCGAATCTGCCCCATGTTTGACATGTGCCTGGGGCGGATCGACGCATCGAAAAGACTGCACATTTTCCATCACGATTCCGGTGCTTTTCAACCACTCACCTATCAGTACTAGCCACAACTCGGATCCTACTTGCCCGATCTCACCTCATTCTTGCGCAACAGCCACGTCGCTCTCGCCACACCTCAAACCTAGGAGTTTGTTGCCCGATCCCTGTCTCCATTCCGGGAAATATACCATCTTTCGAGGAAAACGATGGTGGGCTTGCCAGCCACGCGCGTCAATGCCAGACGAAAAACCCTGTGGCTCAGTACTAGGTGGCGGTGCGTCAGGAAGGACAGACCCGCGGCAGTATCACTGTCCTCGTAGCTTTGCCGTTCAATGATGCAGCATGACGGCGGCACACCTATCGGCTCGCCAGGCAACCAGCAAACAGAGAGAGGATAGGTGAACTTGTGTGTCTCTTGTCCAAGTATGTCTCTTTTCCAAGTAAAGGCGTATCGAGATCCCTCGTTCGACCTACCCGGCCTAATTTGGCGGCATTCTTTTTTCGATTATCACAAGAACCGGCCGGTTCGCCAGCCGTATGACTATCGGAACCGTGCACGTACAGGGAGCGCAATCATTGTGTATATTATAGAAATCGGCACTTGTTGCTCTTCTCCCTTTTTTTTCCCTTTCTTTTAATGAAGTCCCAAAAAATAGAACACCTTGCTCGATGCGCATCCGATGCATCGGCCACCGCCATCAGTCCCAGCTAGCCAGAACCTAACACCACACTACCGTTTTTTCTCACCAGTTGATTATGTTATCTTGTGCTTTCCGTATCCTATTGCGGGTAGACTGTCTTTTCCTCTGTCTGTTGAACTAGTAATTCTTTCTTTTCTTTTCTTTTCCGCTTGGTTCTAACAGGAAGCCGGGGTGCCATCATTTGGTTGTTGAAGTAGCCTGTAATCGGATCCCCGGACGAGCCCGATTACGCAGGAAGGATGGCATGGACTATGGAGCGCGGAGTTGTGGCAGACGCCGCTAGTATTCGCCGACGTATGTTATTATTCAGGAACAGGGGCTTTAATCTACATCAGAGAACTCACGATGGTCGATGATCGGATGAGCGGGTGCATCACCGCCAGAGGCGCATCGCAGCCGGCCTGCACCACATCAGGCAGGCGGTGATGAAACTACCCATGAAGATTAACCGAATATTCTACCAGGGCTCCATCATGGAATCTTACTGTCACTACCTTGTTTTTCTTGCCGTCTTTCCGGTGCTGGCAACGTCCCATGTGTATCCCAACCACTTGTCCCACGCCCCTTGCTGAATGTATTTCAATTATATATATAGTTGCATTAGCAGAATAATCTAAAGCTTAGGTCAATACAACTCTCTGTAAACCATAGCTACAGTGGCCACCACCCCCTTGTGACGCCATCTCGGCGGATGAAGAGCATGATGCACGCGCCGAGGCAAGCGCACTGCCATGAGTGACAGCAGAAAATCTTCAATATTGACTTATATTACACTGCGCAACTACTGCAATTGTATTAAATAGTCACGCCGCCAATGCAAATCGCCCGCTCGCTTCCGAAACCCCAGCAGGGCGAACTGCTCTCCCCCAGCTGCAATCGTCAGCCGGGACACTGGTCGTTATTCTTTCTGAAAATGCTCATGTCCCGCTTTCTCGGTCTTCTTGGGATCTGTCGTACTGTTATGCCTCATGGTAATTTTCTGGGCCTATAGCAGTCATATTGCCTGGCAAAGGCTAAACTACACCGCTTGCCCAGCCGACTGCTCCGTCGTTACCTAACGCGGGACTGGACTGGAGCATGTGCCTCAGAATATCAAATGGCATCTGATTCCTACTGTCCTTGGGAAGAAAACAGTATTATTGTACGGTTCTGGGTAGTTCTTTAGAGATTATTGGTGATGTTGTGAGAGTTGTGATCCGGTCCGATGTCTGAGCAGCGTCGTGGTTTCCGCACTTTACACGCCACCTCAGGGAGGGACTGTGGTGAAATATAAGCACACGGTCGTCTTTAATGTCTACTCTGGCGTTATATTGCTCAACTAGCCATCTAATTTATGCCAAGATGGCTCATTTTATTGATGTCTGATCCCCCAGAGCAGACAGGTCAGTGGAGAAGGCCTAGGAACTTGGCCACGCATCCCAAAGTAATACCGTATATCGAGGAGTCCAAGTATGGCTGAAAAACAATGCAAGGTATGATATTTCAATGATATTTTGCAAGAAAATAGCCCTAATAAAGCTCATTGATGCCTTTTGTGAAGATTGGGCTGTGATGCAGGGCCGTACAATGGCATGGAGGCACTTACCCTGTATCTTCATTTGCTAGCCGTGCACACAATGTCATCTGCGAAGGCTACAAAGCTCTTGTTCGAGCAAAATGAACTCAAGCTGCATTCTTCAAGATTTTCAATGTATGGAATGTGGATAAATTCCATTCGCTTGCATGCTCTGGGTGTCGGCATATCTATCAAAGGTATCATATCATCTCAAGGGATGCAGATGTGCCACCTGCCGCCCATTGCTACGGAAGCGACAGGGTGACCGAAAGACCCTGCGGCTACTAAAAAACACATCGTGATGAAAGATTGCTTCTACGAGGCTCATAAACAGTGTAGCCTAATACTGTTTACATATTGGCGGTGTGGGGATAGGTGTGTGACCATATTCGCGGCCGTCAAAGAGGAAATATGTAGGAAAATGATAGGTCGCCCAAATAGGACCCAAGGTGGAAAGCCTCCCTCGCAGGATACGTGATGTTGTGCCTACAAACCACAGACCGAGTGAGCCATGTGCCACGCCATGCATGTCCTTTCACGGCTATCGGGTCTCAACCCCGCAAAGCGCAAGCCGAGGGCCACGAACTTGGGCATGAGAGCTATCCAGTTTGTCAGATAATCACGGCGTGCACCTCATCGTGCTTTGTCTTTGCCGAGACGATCAGCCACACAATGAACTGGGGGATGTACGATGTACAAAGAGGCGTGAAGGGACTGTCTGTGTCACTGGGATTTGTCGTCTGCATGTGGCCGTGGTTTGTCGTCCAACCGGCGGCACCCCCGCGCGCCGTCCAGCAGCTGAAGCCATGTGCGTCAGTGATTGGCTCATCCACGGCCGAGCTGCGACAAAAAAGGCGGAGTCGGTCCCTTCAGTCCCCGTGAACCGGACGATGGGCGGGATTAGCGCGGCTCCGGGGCAGCCAGTGAAGCAACGCATATGGTGGTATCTGGTGATGGGATTGGTAGAGCGAAAGTAAGTCATGCAGTGCAGGCGGTCGGGGGTGAGGGCTGTAGGCAGAGAGGCACGCCGTAGCTGACTTGACGGAGGACGATCTTGTGCGGTGGTCTCGTTGGTCTCGTTGGTCTCGTTGGTCTCGTTGGTGCCAGTAGCAGCCCTGCTATTTCGTTTATTACACAAACAGTGTCATCGCACTTCGGGCCCTTGTTCGTCGTGTGTGCCCCCATTTGAATCCTGGCCTGGGAACTCGGTTCTCGACAGCAGCTGTTTCAGCGAGAGAGGACAGATAGTAGGAAAAGACTTTGGCATTGTTGAATGGAAGAAAAAAGGGACAGAGAGTCGTGGAAGGCGGTGGCGCTCGAGTCAGCTATTGTGCGGCGACAGGAATTGAGCGTTTGAGTTAGAATAGACAGAGAACACATAACTAGACTTTGTCTCTGTCGTCGAAGAAGCCAAAAGGCAAAAGCTGCGCCACTTTTGATTATTTGAGTGTAGTTTAGTTAGTGGCTTGCCTCCTTTGCTTGTCTTTTCAGTATCCGCCGTATTTTCTTTTACTGATTTATTACAGGCGACATCCACTGGATCTTCCTTTTTTTTGCCCTTTTTGCCCCGCCACAACGTCACGCCCAGGTCCCTCCAAGCCTCGGCGGCGTCCCCAACTTATTTTATTATTAGTACCTAGAGACACTGCTAACTTGAGGACTCCTCCTTTCGCCCTGCACCAACTTCTTTATATTCCTCCCATCTATCTGCTTTTTTCGTCTTCTGGACTTTGCTTCTCGATATCCTTCCAACCACCGCCAGCTCCCTCCCACGCACATCGTTACCGAATACCGATAACTGCCTCCAAACCCAGCCGACTCCCCGCGCCTCCTCCCAACTTCGCTTGCTCTCTGCAGTCTCTCTCCGAAAGTCGCACTGCCTACCTGCCTGCGTACCAAGACTAGGCGCCGACATGATGCAGACGGAAACACTTTCGTCATCGGCGCCGCCGCCCACTGTTGACACGCCCGATGAAAATCAGAGCGATGGCTCCAAGCTGCGCACCTTTCTCGGCATCTTGCGAAAGTCAGTCGTCTTGATTCCCTGCTTTGCTTTTCCCGTGCCTCCCTCTGTTTCATGCCTGCAAGATCCCGTGTCGGCGCCGCCACGCCCGCTGCTGGCACTGTCCTCCACTCCCCTCCACCTCAACATAATTCGTGACCCTCAACATGGAGGGGCGGTGTGCCTGATGTCCATTTCCGGGCCCTGTTTCATATCATCCAGAAGAACAAGAAGAAGAAAAAGTCCAGCCTCGCTAACTCGTGAATTTACGTCATCAGATTCATTGGTGTTTCAGACCTTGCCGCCGTCCGATTCTCGTTGCCCTCACAGCTACTCGAGCCTACACCCAACCTCGAATACTGGACATACCTAGACGCCCCCAATGCTTTCGTCGCCATCGGCACTTCGGACGAGCCTCTCGACCGCATGCTCGAGGTAGTTCGCTTCTGGTTGACCAAGGATCTCAAATACGCCAAGGGAAAGCCTTGCAAGCCCTACAACTCGTGCCTCGGCGAGTTCTTCAGAGTGAGCCGCACCCTTATGATGCTACCGGAAAATCGTCGCGCATCTCTGCTAACATGGCTGGCTTGCAGTGTAACTGGGAGACGGAGAACAATGCGCCCAAGATTCTCACCAGCAAACTTGGCAATGAGAGCTCCGCCTCTAGCAAGTCCAGTGTCAAGAGCAACAAGAACGCCTCGACGTGGTCGCTCTCGCCGCCCCAGCACGGCACCTCGCTCGACTCAAGGCCCGTCACCGTCTCGTACCTGACAGAGCAGACGTCGCACCACCCGCCTGTGTCGGCCTTCCACGTCAGCTGTCCCGAGCGCGGCCTCTCTGCGCGCGGCTTCGACCAAATCACGGCCAAGTTCACCGGCACATCGATCAAGGTGCTGCCCGGCGAGCACAACCTCGGCATCTTCATCACTCTCGACCAGCGTGACGGCGAGAAGTATCAGCTCACGCACCCGGCCGCGCACCTCGGTGGCCTGCTGCGCGGCACGCTCACCGTCTCCGTCAGCGACACGGCCTACATCACCTGCCCCAAGACGGGACTGAAGGCCATCCTGAGCTACGTTGAGGAGGGCTGGCTCGGCCGCACCACCAACAAGGTCGAGGGTGTCATCTTCCGCTACGACCCCGAAAACGACGACAAGACGCGCATCCAGGACGTACCCGACGAGGACGTTCTTGTCCGGCTTAGCGGGCCCTGGCGAGAAAAGGTTGTCTTCACGCTTGGCTCGACACCCGTGGTAAGCCCCTCCCCCGTATCCTCACCTCTTATTGCAGCTACTAACACACACCCCATAGAAGCAAGTCCCCGTCGAGCAGCACTTCACCATTCTCGACACGGCGCCGCTGCAAGTCGCCCCCAAGATCCTCCCGCCCACTGACCGGCAGGCGCCCAACGAGTCCCTCACCCTCTGGGGCGGCGTCACCGAGGCCATCCACGCCCGCCAGTTCTCCCGTGCCACCACACTCAAGCAGGAGCTCGAGGAGGCCCAGCGCGTCAAGGCCCGCGAGCGCGAGCGCGCTGGCCAGACGTACAGCCCCGTCTACTTCTCCCACGCCGTCGGCAACGAGGGCCAGCCCGAGCTCACCGAAAAGGGCCGCGCGGTCCTCGAGCGCTCCCAAAAGGGCGACTGGTCGCTGGAGGGCATCATCTAATTTAGCGCATGACAGCATCGTGGTCTTTCCTTTTTTTTTTTGGTATCTTTGTTTTGGGAGCCTTTCGCAGCTTTAGAGACGCGGCTGGTGTACACATCTCGGGGGCTCTTCTTCCATCCCCCTCGGCCATTCGCTTTTTTTTTTGTGTTTCCATGATGCTCACGCAAGATACTACCGGTCTTCTTTTATTTTTGTTTTTTTTTTCTTGCATACGACCGGTGTCAGACATCATTTTCTGTTAGCTGCAGTATCTTTGGGATAGATAGACATTTGGTTTTCTTTTTCCTCGCCGTTCTCTTTTTCTTTGCTCTGATGGTGTATATATGTGTGTGTGCTTCTTTTTGTATGGCGTGCAACCTCAGACATTACATGACTTTTAACTTGGGACAGCTTAGCTGCTACGCCCTTGTATTTTAATCTCAGCTTGGCGGCTCATTCATTCTCTTGATATCGCAACTCGAGTGTTGGCTACATGTGAATTTCCACGAGTTTGAGGTAATCGCTGCGGTTGCACCGCCAGTATCAATTCGCTAGATATAGCCGTAGTTTTCTGACAATTCTTACAAACCCGCCCACTGATTTGGTGTTTTTTAATATTGTACAAGTTATAAAGACAGAGAGTGAAGAAATAAGAGCAATGGAAAAAAAGAACAATTCGTAGATCATCCCCCTCTTTCCCCTCTCCCTTTTTTTTATTACATCTGAACATGCGTGTCATCCTTCAGGATTGTAGACATCAATCCCCCACTACCCAAGCCGATCGCTCTCACGCGTCGACGAAGCCCTTGACGTTGTTGAGCCAGCGCAGGTACTCGTTCTGCTCCTTGAGGTCGACGTAGTCCGGGACGAAGACGGCGAGGGCCTGGGTGACGCCGCGCTCCTCGAGGAAGCGCTCGACGAGGACCTGGAGGTCCTCGTCGAGGCTGCCAAAGGGCGGGCCCGGGTAGACGTCGGCGCGGCGCTGGGCGGCCTCGGGCGAGTCGAGGCGGGCGAGGGCGGCGTCGGCGTAGTGGAACAGGTTCTCCACGACGATGTTGCCGTCCTGCGCGGTGGCGTCGATGGCGAGCGCGCCGGTCGTCTTGCCGGGCTTCTCCACGACGATGGACAGGTTGATCGGCGCGGGCGCCTCCTCGTCCACGTCGGCCTCGAGCTCGCCCTCGAGGTCCTGCTGCTGCTGCTGGGCCTGGCGCTTGCCGCCCTCGGCGGCCTGCAGGTCGTCGTCGATGCCCTCCTCCTCGAGGCCGGCCTCGTCGGCGTACGGGTCAAAGTTGTTGATGTCGGCGATGGAGAAGGAGATGGTGATCCTACAACGGACGGGGCAAAGGGGGGCTTTGGTTAGCGAAAAACGCGACTCTCTCGAAACTACCACGGGGAAGGGGCAAAAGGGGAACAAGAAAAACGTACTTCTCCTCGCCAAAGGTGCGGACCAGCTTGACAACCTCCTGGCCGGGTGTGTCGATCAGCTCAAAGGGGCTGTTGTCGATAAAGTCCTTGACGCTCGACGGCTCCTGCTCGCTGGCCTTCATCTCCTCCTCAATCTGGATCTCGCTCTCAATCTTGGCGGACAGCTCGTCGTCCGTCTCGCCGTCGGCGGCGCGGCGGCCGGCGGTCGTGGAGAAGCTGTTGGCAGCGCCGGCGCGCAGCATCTGGAAGCCCGGGGCGCGAGCCATGGACGACGCGGCGACGAAGGGACGCGCGACGACGCCCTGGCGCATGGAGGCCGCGGCCACACGGGTGATGGTACGGGGCGCTGAGCGCGCAATGGTGCGAAATGACAGCATGTTGGATGGTTTGTGACTGTGGTGGTGGTACAGGGGAATATGGTTGATGGGACAGGAAGTTCTGCAAGGGGAAGCTGCTGGATTTTTTTTTTGACCCCTACCCTACCAACCTGGTACAGCTAGTGGAGCTCAAGGAGCACGGCCTGCCTGGTATTCGTGGCAGCTCCCTGATGACTCAGCTGGCGATGAGGATGCTCATTGTGCCTGCAATGACGCATACTAAGAGCAAGGTTATAATAGTTTATCATCAATCTCGATTTCGTAGTCGATCTCAATTTCGTAGGTAATACTAGAGTAGGCTCATCGTTGAGGTACGAACGAGTTCCTGAACATGATCAAGCTCCGATGTCATACGCGTTGCCACTTACACCGACATGATGGGCCGGAGAGATGAACCAGGATATCGAATACCTACTCAGCAGAGGAATTGCATTGGGAGAATGCATAAAAATTGAGCTTTGTCTTCCTATTGGCTCCTATATAGAAGTCATAACAAGTCAAGAACTATTTATAGACCTTCAATTCGCATAACCCACACCCGGCTAATAACGAGGTTGCGATGTCAAAGCAAGACCCCCACCAAATATTTTGCCCCTCCTACGTAACAACCAGCCTGCCTAACCAAGCTGCCAGACCTGCTCCCTTGCCGCCTCATCTCACAACAAACACAATCACATCCCCGACCGCGCAAACCACAAGCCACACACACGTACACGACTCCCCCCCCCCAGAGTC